>CAIGQZ010000690.1:9411693-9425944 GCA_903798205.1 Danio tinwini | reverse complement strand
TGATGGTTGGGTTTATGGTTAGGGAAGGTGTAGATGTTAATAACTGTGATGGTTAGGTTTAAGTTTGGGGAAGGTGTAGACGTTAACTGTGATGGTTGGGTTTAGGTGTGGAGTAGGTGTAAACGTTAACGATGATAGTTGGGTTTTGGTTTAGCGCAGGTGTAGACGATAATAACTATGATGGTTGGGTTTAGGGTTGTGGTAGATATAAACATTAATAATTGTGATAGTTGGGTTTAGGTGTGGAGTAGGTGTAGAGGTTAATAATTGATGTACAGTGTCATCTTGCCCACAACGTAGTTTTGACATGTGGGTCTTCATAACTTCAAATTAAGCCTCTACTACAAGTTATGCCGCTTCATGTTACAACCCTGTCTTGCAGTCCGCAGGCAGTCCCTACTTGTTCAACCAGGGACTAAGCCGAAGGATAGTGAATGAAAATGAGCATTTCAGTGAGCAAATCAATGATTTAACAGTGCTCCTCACTACACATAATGTTTCACAAAGACCAAACCACAAACTATCCTAAAATGACTGATTGACTGCAGCAATCTGTCTTTGAAAAAAAAACATTTTAAAAACATTGACCAAAAGGAGCTTTTAGCTACCAATTTAATTGAAGTGGTATTTCCAAGTCAGAAATTTGTTTTCCCATGTATTTTTCAAGTTATAAAAAAACCCCACACAAAAATAGGCCAACAAATGTTTTCTCAAAAACATTTTTGCACTAATTATATATTCCGTAAATATAAAGTTATATGCAGTTATCATTTCATATATGATTTTTAAAGGTAATTGTTTAAAGGTGCAATAAGAGCAGTCTTGGAAAAAACTTTTTTTAGTTCAGTTAGTAATTACAATACCAAACTTAAAAATAGAGGGTAGATTGTGGATGTCTGGCTGCCATTTTTTTCTCTGAACAATGTCTGTGAATGCACCAATGACCTAATACTTTCTGCATGAACAGGGTGCACAGAGGTATGCAATTACATATTTTGACAGTCACATTTTGACAACCACATTTTTTGACATTTTGAGCCACATTTGATTTTAAACAAACCTTTCTTGGTCCTATCTTCAACAGATTATTCAAATACATATTAACACATTTGGGCCACTACATATAATGATTGCTATCAAGGTGTGGAGAGACTTTCAACCAGCATAACATAAACTATAAACTATAAATAACATAAGCTAAAAACTGCCAGGAGAAACCTTAATTGTGAGATAAAATGTTTTTTTGAATACAGGCTCAGAATGGTATACGCAGTTAATACTGTATGTGGTTTTTCATTGTATGCACAGCTCGCACATGCACATTTTTGTATAGTTTAGTTTATCCCCAATCAGGTCGTTCTTTCACGATCAGAATAAATAGAGGAGACAGAACAAGAACAACAGCAAATATTGTAGACTGCGATGAGTGCTTGTGTGAAAGGATTAAAGCATTTCAGTTCTATTTTTAAGTACTATCTTATCCCTTATTACTTTTAGAGAGAGAAGGTGCAAATGATGAACTTTCTAGTGTGTACACTAACATAATGAATAACTCAAGTAAAGTTTGGACTTTAAGAAGCTTAAGCTAATGGCCTTACTTTATATTTTGCAGTCACCTCATGATTTTAGACAAACTTCTGAGGCAGCTTAAATGTTTAATGATCTTACAAAAATAGAGATAAGATAAGAGCAAAGATTTAAGTACAGTAATAATACCAATTTCACTATCAAAAAGATAAAAAGTTGGTTTATGTGCATATCACAGCAATTCAGAAATCAAATAAATGATGAGTGAGGATGAAAGATTAATGCTTTTTGCATTTAAAAAAATACCTAGTACCTAGTCTGACCTTATCCTAAAACTATAATCAACAATCTTAAAAATAAAAGTTTGAAAAATTGACTTTGGTAGCACGATGGCTCAGTGGTTAGCACTGTTGACTCACAGCAAGAAGGTCGCTGGTTCAAATCCCGGTTGAACATGTTGGCATTTCTGTGTGGAGTTTGCATGTTCTCTTCTTGTTTGCGTGTGTTTCCTCCATGTCCTCTGGTTCCCTCACAGAGACATGTGCTATAGGTAAATTGGATGAACTAAATTGTTCGTAGTGTAGTGCGTGCATGAATGAGTGTGTATGGGTGTTTCCCAATACTGGGTTGTGACTGGAAGAGCATCTGCCACATAAAACATATGCTGGAATAGGTGGCGGTTCATTCCACTGTGGTGACCTCTGAAATAGAGACTAAGCCGAAGGAAAATGAATGGATGGACCAAAATTGACTTTCACTGTTTCATAGAATATTGTTAAAGATAATAAAAAATGTGACAAAATATATTTGTTAAGCATTTTACTTTGTACATGTACAGTAGCTAAACTGTGTTTCATAGGTCTTGTGTAATGCCATATTAGTAAATGCTGAGTAAATTTACTGCATTGAAAAGCCATACATATCACCTCAAAATGCATAGTGTGATTTTTATGCGCATGTGCTTGTGTGTGCGTGCGTGTGTGTGTGTGTGTGTGCGTGTGTGTGTGTGTGTGTGTGTGTGTGTGTGTGTGTGTGTGTGTGTGCATGTGTGTGTGTGTGTCTGTGTGTGTGTGTGTGTGTGTGTGTGTGTGTGTGTGTGTGTGTGTGTGTGTGTGAGAATCAATAGATATTTACATTGTAGTCATATATTATCTACTCTGGTATTGTGAAGTAAAGAATGAAAAGGAGTCTTCATTGTGTCCCATGACTGTGACATTATTATAATTTGCGTAAAGGATAAAAGGAATCTAGTAATTATTTACTTTTAAAATGCAATAAATTACATATATACACTCTTTAAAATAAAGGTTATTGATTGGCCTCAGCTGTTCCATGCAGAACCTTCAGTATTCATTAATCCTTTAATGTCCATAGCCCTTTTCATTGCACAAAGGTGTAAAAGGTTATTTAGATCATTAAAATGTTCTTTACACTAAGAAACAAAGGGTCTGTTTAACATGCATTAACTGAAAAGATATTTTGAAGCCAAAACTTGTTCTTTCATGGCATCACTGAAAAAAACAAAAACTCACTGGTCACTTTATTAGGTACACCTGTCCAACTGCTCATTAATGCAAATTTCTAATCAGCCAATTACATGGCAGCAACTCAATTCATTTAGGCATGCAGACATGGTCAAGACGATCTGCTGCAGTTTAAACTGAGCATCAGAATGGGGAAGAAAGGTGATTTAAGTGACTTTGAACGTGGCATGGTTGTTTGGTGCCAGACGGGCTGGTGTGAGTATTTATGGTTTGTATGAGAAACTGCTGATTTACTGGGATTTTCACACACAATCATCTCTAGGGTTTACAGAGAATGGTTTGAAAAAGAGAAAATATCTAGTGAGCGACAGATTTGTTGATGCTAGAGGTCAGAGGAGAATGGCCAGAATGGTTTGAGCTGATAGAAAGGCAACAGTAACCCAAATTACAACTCGTTACAACTGAGGTATGCAGAAGAGCATCTCTGAACACACAACATGTCGAACCTTGAGGCAGATAGGCTACAGCAGCAAAAGACCACACTGAGTGATACTCCTGTCAGCTAAGAACAGGAAACTGTGGCTAAAATTCGCACAGGCTCACCAAAATTGGACAATAAAAGATTGGAAAAACATTGCCTTGGTCTGATGAGTCTTGATTTCTGTTGCAACATTCGGATATAGGGACAGAATTTGGCGTCAACATCATGAAAGCATGGATCTATCCTGCCTTGTATCAATGATTCAGGCTTGTGATGGTGGTGTAATGGTGTAAGGAATATTATCTGGGTACACTTTGGGCCCAGTAGTACCTATTGAGCATTGTGTCAATGCCATAGCCTACCTGAGTAATGTTGTTGACCTTGTCCATCCCTTTATGACCTCAGTGTACCCATCTTCTGATGGTTACTTTCAGCAGGATAATGCGCCATATCATAAAGCACGAATCATCTCAGACTGGTTTCTTGAACATGACAATAAGTTCACTGTACTCAAATGGCCTCCACAGTCAGCAGATCTCAATCCAATAGAGCACCTTTGGGATGTAGTGGAACGGGAGATTCACAACATGTATGTGCAGCCGACAAATCTGCAGCAACTGCATGATGCTATCATGTCAATATGGACCAAAATCTCTGAGGAATATTTGGAGTACCTTGTTGAATTTATGCCACAAATGATTAAGGCGGTTCTGAAAGCAAAAGGGTTCTAGTTCTAGTAAGATATACCTAATAAAGTGGCCGGTGAGTGTATATTTTAGGAGTGCATATCAGTATATTTTTTGAGGTTGAAAATATTGATAGATGAAAGTTTTTTTTTCCTATTGGACATCAATCAGAGTGAAAATCATCTCTACACCAGTGTTTTTCTTCAGAGGAACTCAATATTCCAAGAGTAATGTTTATGTTTCTTTGGCACAAGCATTTCTTAATCTGAAGTTAAGTCATTTATATACTGTTACCGCTTCTCTGCAAAGACAGAAATGGCTTACTTTGTACCATGTTCAACGTAAAATATAATTTTTTTCATTCATTCATTCATTTTCTTTTCGGCTTAGTCCCTTTATCAATCTGAGGTCGCCACAGCAGAATGAACAGCCAAAGCAGATGCCCTTGCAGCTACAACCCATTACTGGGAAACACCTATACACACTCAATTACACCCAATTTAGTTTACCCAATTCACCTACAGCACATGTCTTTGGACTTGAGAGGGAAAACGGAGCACCCGGAGGAAACCGACGCGAACACAGGGAGAACATGCAAACTGACCCAGCCAAGGCTCGAACCTGCCACTTTCTTGCTGTGAGGTGATCGTGCTACCCACTGCTCCACCGTGTCACAGAATTTTTTTCAGTATGCTAAATTACTTCCAATTGAAATGGAATATTAAGTAGGGGCAGGGGCTTTTTGCATGCCATTCCCTCATAGCAAACTAACAATAAGAGGAATGTGGTTAAGAATACTGTGGCTTAAGTCATCAACTTGACATCAACCGAGAAGGACCACCACTCCAACGTCAAATGGTCATACTTTGATTGAAGATAAAAACAAACTATTTTCAGCAAATTAACTTGGACAGACTAATTGTTCAGCTAAAGAACAACAATGTGTGCTAGCAAAATAAACATTGTAAAATTGGATTTCACACAGACTTTAATTAGCAAATGAACATTAACAAACCTCAGGCGAAGCTTGAAACCATGGAGTCAGTCATCAGCACAATGCTATCAGATATAGTTTATAAACACTTTACATGTTAAATGAATCCTGAATTGGTTTTAATCTGAAATTTGTCATGTAGGCTTCAAACAAAGCACAGCCTTCCAGAATTCAGGATCCCTATCAGTGGTCTCATTCTCATTAAGAAGCCTCCATTGTGCAAAGGATCCGTTGCTAATTTTCCGTATCAAAGCAATCTGTTGAAAATGAAGAGTTTCATTTGTTGACTTTTATGATCTGAAACCAGAGTCATAATAGCTGAGTGTGCAGAAAGACCTATACCTGCAAATGGAATTTAATTTCTATCTCAGTAAAATTGATGGTTATCATCGCATTGTGCAAACTGAGGCTGAGCTCTGAATATGTGTGTGCTTGTGTCTATATTTGTGTGTGAGAAAGAGAGAGAGAGAGGAAAAAGCTCCAGTTCAGAAGTGCCTGGAGGGTTGTGGAGAGTATGATTGGTTGACTTTCCTGGCATACCAAGATGGACGGCTTGACTCAGTCATTTTTCAAGAGCTCAGGATATTTTTTTTCCCTTTTGCGCTTTGTAGATAGACCGTATATTCAGAGCTGGATGGTTTTGGATCTACACAGCTCAAAGGAAACTATAAAGTGCCATTATTATAGATCATTTTTTATTAAGTCTTTCATACATTCGGAATATAATTCACTGTAGTGAGCAAAGTGTTGACCTATAGATTTAAAAAAAATCTATGGAGATGATGTATTTTTGTAGGCAAGCCCGCAGTCTCTTGACAAAAATCCATTATGATATTTCCATTGGCTTTATGGTCAATCTAGACATTAAATTACACAGCGAACATTAATTCGAAAGCTAACTGGCACAATTAAAACGTGGTTTGGACAACATTTCGTTTTTGTTTGAAGTCTAGTCCAGTTATTAACACAAAGATGCTGTATAAAGCAGACTAGTGAGTTTCTCTGTTTGCTGTGATGATATTTAAAGTCTCTGACAAGCTCTGTAGTCCCATTCATAGTCATTTGTCTTTTTTTAAAGGCAGAAAAGTTTCAATACCCATGACAATGGTGGTTTTTCTTTTTATCAAGGCATGATGCAACATAAAGGACATGGCTTTGATTTCCAGGGAAAGCAGTATAAACATACAGTATGTTGCCTTTGATAAAAGTGTCTGCAAAATGTAGAAATGTCTGAAAAACTCCAATAAGTGAACACTATCTAAAAATATTCTGAAGCATTTCAAATATGGGCAGGTTTTTAAAGGGGACCCACTGTATTAAATACCTTTTTACAAGATGTAAATAAGTCTCTGGTGTCCCTAGAATGTGTATGTGAAGTTTCAGCTCAAAATATCCCAAACATAACTCTTTAAAACTGCACCTATTAGGCTTTGATCCAAATTGATCCATTTGGGTTAAATGAGATTGTGCTCTTTTCAAAATAGGGCAGTGCTAGAAATGCTTGCACCAGCATAGTGGTAGATTCAAAACTAGTACTAACGTTATGTCTTGTGAAAAACTGAAAATGTGAAAAAAAGAAGGCAGTCTATGGAGACTCCTGTGTTCTTTTGTGCATCCTAAATCTCCACATATATAATGCCACTTGGTCACTGACATTATTTTCAGCAGGTGAAAACTTAACCCAGGCTCATTCTGAAAACGTAATGCTGTATACATTTCTGGAGAGTGGCAAATACGTTCCAGGAGGCATATTTTGTTTCCATGAATCCACCAGAGGCTGCTGTCGATTGACTGACTGAATGACTGACTGACCCACCCTCCTCCTTTCCTAAACCCAACTAATTGTGTTTTCAAAAGCACCAATTGACCCGCTCACCTACTTCCCTAAACCCAACGACAGTTTTAAAAAGCAATCCCGAAAAAGTAAAGGCCTCGTCTGATTATTACCACGTTTTCAGATTTTACCACATTCTCACCCTGTTATTTACTTGCAGAGATGTACAGTATAGTAACGAAGTAGAACTACTTCACTACTGTACTTAAGTACTAAAAGGTTGTATCTGTACTCTACTGGAGTATTGTTTTTTTCTTATACTTCTACTTTTACTTCAGTACATATTTTCGATGATCTTAATACTTTTACTCCTGTAGATTTTTTATGTGTTGCATAGTTACTAGTTACAATTATAAAAATGTTACGAATCAATCATTTATTGATCAGACGATCAAAGAAGACAGTGCTGCCTGCCTGCATTGAGAGCACTTTAGATAATATAATACACAAAACAGCAGTTTGAGCTATCCATAAGAGCTAGATAAGTTAACTACCGTTAGCTTCCAGCGGTTCATATCATGCTGCTAACATAACGTTAACTGTCTATCATAAAGGCTGTCATGCTGAATAGTGTTTTTGACCCATCATATATATATAAACCATGGTTATTTTTGTTCTGCTTAATCCTGTGCCCAAAAAAAGATATTTAAAATGAACAAAACAATATGACTTTTGACAGTTTTTTTTAATAACTACATAATGCAATACTTGTACTTTTACTTTCAGTACTTGAGTAGTAAATTTTTTATTAAACTACTTGCAATACTGAAGTACAAAAATGTTGAATACTTTAGTACTTCCACTTAAGTATTGTACTTAAAGAGCACTTCAACTTCTACTCAAGTCACTTTTTTGATAGAGCACTTGTACTTTTACTTAAGTCTGGGTCTCTAGTACTTTATACATCTCTGTTTACTTGTTTATTTTATTTTCTGGATTCTCTTTTTGTCTTACCTGCTTTCTGGAATCATTCTTGCCAGACTCAAACCCCGTCATTGTTCAGATCTGTTTTAGGTCTTGTCTTGACAAGAGACCAAAATAAAGCTTTATTTTTATGATTTGTGTCATTGTCATTGTGTCAGATTGCACACCTAACAGGCTAGCTAGTCGTCTGGTGACAGCGGTAAACTGGTGACAGCGGTAAGCCGCTCATACAGAGATAAACAGTCAGCTGGTGAGCGTGAAAAAGAACAACGTCATACCACCCTGTAGCGTTAGTTTTAAAGAGGAAATGCAGCCATATGTACTTCTGGCTACATAATTCACGATCTCCAGAAATAGATATAGGGCTACATTTTCAGAATGAGTGGACAGCTGCTTCTTACTCAGGGCTGTTTATGCTAATGAGGCAGAGATTGTGACTAATGGGTGGGGCTTTCCCACTGTGATGACATGTACAAAGGGAGAATGTCAATCAAGGTGTTTCTGCAGACTTTTTTTTTATAAAGCGTCATTATAAAAACTATAAATAATACATTTTTACCATTATAGGCTGGTTTATTTCATACACTGTTACCACAAAACTGTGTTTAAACCCCTTAGAAAAGTGATTTTTGCATAATAGGACCCCTTAAACTAATTAACATCACTTTTTGTCCAAATGTACACACTGAAGCCTTACATTTTAGAAGTTCCTCCTTTCCTTGAAATCGAACTCAAAGCCTTGGGCTTGTAAGTGCAAATCTATTTTTGGTCTACAGGAAATACTCATTGATTTGGCGTGGTCCGATGTGGCCCGTATTTGGGTTGAAACAAACAAGCATTACTTAGTATGTATGGAATGTAGGTCACCAGCAAAAATAACCATCCACACCTTTTCATTGCTAATTTGTCACTGTATCTTTAGTAAACCATGTGTCTTTTGGTGTAAAACATTACAGGCACAAGTTGTTAGTAAATTTAATCTTTAAATTGTTCTCAATTTAATCTTATTGATGACCGGGAAAAACAATAGACATGTTAAAGAAATCTCATTATTGATTTCTCTTCTCTCTTCAAGAGCAAAACGAGTGAATTAATAAAAAAAGAGATATGTAATTTTAGACCTTGTGATTTCCGGTAGACGTGATCTATAATTGATGAATACCATAGTTATATTCTTTTACCAGATAAACATCTAACTCCTACCTTTTAATGCACAAATACTCAGGAAGCATTATGACTAAACACAAATACATTAGCAAGCGGCCATATTATTTCCCCACATTGGCATCAGCTGCTTCATGCGAACATTACAAGATTGAATGTTAATTAAAAATGCATAGATGCACACATCACACTATTTTTAGGATTGCCGTTGGAGCTTCAGTGCAGTTCTAGCAAACACATTACGCTGAACACACACCGCTCGGGAGAATTCAGATCTGAAGCACTCTCAGGCATTTAGACACAATGCATTGTGGGTAGACACTGGTGGGTGGATGCCCCTTGTGATGAGATTGTCTCCGCTCAAATCCTGGTGCCAAATGCATCTCTCAGGCTTGTGTAATTCATGAGAAGGCACTCACATACGGTAACTGATTTAGCTCTGCAGACAAGCCCTGACCATAATGGGCCTGCAATATGATCCGGGCGGCCATGTGCTGCTCTGTAGTCGCTTGGAGATCTGAAGACAGAGGATGGGGTGGATACAGCAAAATGCAATCAATTTCTTGTCTGATAGATCCTGCAGCCATAAGCTTGGTGAGTATTAATGGTAAACAGCACCAGATTAGCTTAATGTCCTGCTGACCAAGGCTATTTGATATTTACCGCTTACAGTAACACCATTAAGAAATGATTGTGGATAGGGCTGTGCAACAAATCTATGGCACCTTTAAATGCATTATATCAGCAAAAAGGGAATCAAAAAGAGCAAATAGGGATGATGATGTAAATTACATAAGCACTGTGTGTGGCAAACGATTTCATCAAGCTTACCCATAAGTATGTCACCATCAATTTGGCATTTCATAACAAAGAGAACAAAAATGCCGGCTTGTTAACTCCTTATAAAAAATATGTAAAATTTACACTTTTAAATTTACCAGACCCCCTAGTTTTTTACAATTTTTAATTTTTTTTTTGTGGATTTTATTTTTATTGGGATATAAATGATAAAATTTTGGAACAATTTCTGTGATAAAAAAAAAGTTATATATATAATATATACATATTATTTAATTACCATATTAGCTAGCCTGTTAGGTGTGAAATCTGACACCATGACAATGACACAAATCATAAAAATAAAGCTTTATTTTGGTTTCTTGTCAAGACAAGATCTAAAACAGATCTAAAACAGTAGGGGTTAATCCAAAGAAATGTTGTTTACTTTTCTTTTTATCCACAATCTTATTTTTTCTCTCTCAGATTTCACTCCCCAGACCATTAGACATCATGTACCTCACTCAGGACATGCATTAGGGCTTACCCTACCGTAATACACCTAAAACATGGATTGCCGTAAAACTCGTCAGTGGCAGGGAAGCGTTTTCTCTCATTAACTGCAGGGAAAGAAGTAAACGAAATCATTTATCAATTCAACGTAAAGCACAAAAATGTTCTTCAATTCGGTCAACGTCCAGCGGCCGTCATCCGTGAATCTCCATCTGTGTGTTCCACTACTCCGTTTGTTAGATGTTTGCTCCAACTTTCTTTTGCACAAAATGCCCAATTCGTGCCACAGGACGTCTAATTGCATCTTTGTTTGACTTTACATGTATATCACACTTTATCTGCATCTGCTTACTGCACAAGCTGGAAACTCTCCCCTGCTCCCCATTCCATGTAATATAATGATTATGAGGGTGCATGTGAGATGTCATTCTTCAAAAGACGCTCAAACACATCACGTGCGCTGCGCATGAAACGTCTCCAAGTCATGTAAAACAATTAACTGCAAACTGAAATAAAAATAATTTGATTATATGGTTACAATTGGATGTTTGATGAGATTATTTAAATTTTTTGTGATTATTTTGCGTTTAAATGTAGAATTTTGCAGGATCGCAAAAATTTTTGACTCTTTGTAGATTTTGTGTTGGATTCAGCAACCGTGGGGGTCTAGGGGGTCGGATTTACACTACTGTCACATTTGTTGTACTGTCACATTCGTTTTACAGTCATACAGTTAAAGTCAGATTTATTGGCCTTCCTAAATTATTAGCCCCTATTTATTTTGATCTGTGTCATGATGACAGTACATAATATCTTACTAGATATTTTTAGGATACTAGTATTCACCTTAAAGTGGAATTTAAAGGCTTAACTATGTTAAATAGGCAAGTTAGAGTTAAGTCATTCTATAACAATCCCAGCAGGCACAGGATGTCAACATGACGTCAGATTGACATTGTACCCCAGCATTGTGGGATGTGCATTTTGTTTGTAAATGAAAATGGAGTTGACGTCAGAACGTCAGGCTGATGTCGATGTCTACAATTAACCAAATTTCAACGTCTAATGATGTTACAGCTTGACGTTTTGTGGACATTACCACTAACACATCTATCAAGTGTTGGATTTTCGTTGTCAGAGCTGACAAATAAATGTCAGTATTTGACATCAATATGACGTTTGATTTTGGTCACTTTCTAACACAACCTAAAATCAACCAATTATCAAATTTTTTTTATGTTGTTATTGGACGTAAACAACGTTGTCCTTAGACGCTGGCTAGACATTGAATTTTGGTCACCTAATGTCAAGACCTAAATATAACCTTTTTTTAATGTTTATGACATTGTGTGCCTGCTGGGGTGGTTTGTTCTGTAGTAAATTGAAAATGTTGACCTTAAAATGGTTAAAAAAACCCCAACTGCTTTTATTCTAGGTTAAAGTAAACAATTTCGGACTTTCTCCAGGAGAAAAGATATTATTGGAAATACTGTAAAAAAACAGTTTCTTAAGTTGCCTCACAGCAAGAAGGTTGCTGGTTCAAACCTTGGCTGGGTCAGTTGGCGTTTCTGTGTGGAGTTTGCATGTTCTCCCTGCGTTCGCGTGGGTTTCCTCTGGGTGCTCCGGTTTCCCCCACAGTCCAAAGACATGCGGTACAGGTAAATTGGGTAGGCTAAATTGTCCGTAGTGTATGTGTGTGAATGAGTGTGCGTGGATGTTTCCCAGAGATGGGTTGCAGCTGGAAGGACATCCACTGTGTAAAAACATGCTGGATAAGTTGGCGGTTCATTCCGCTGTGGCGACCCCGGATTAAAAAAGGGACTAAGCTGAAAAGAAAATGAATGAATGTTCCCCATCATCAATATCCTCTCATTCTTTGGCCAGTATTGAAGTCGGATGGTTGTCTTCATCTTCACTCTTTCGTCTTCTCCTCTTATTCCCTGCATGTTCCTTATGAGTCTTTGAGTCCTTCATACTGATCAAGGGAAGTGGTATTACTTATGTGATATTCACTAGAAGATTCGCTATTTACTCACATGAACTGTGTGCTTGTATTCTCACCAACGGATGATTATTTACATGCTTTCTGGTCCTTCTCACTGTATACAAGGAATGCTTACCCATGTGTTGTGTTAACAGAAGATCTACGATCTACTAGATGAACTGTGTGTCTGTATACTTACCTGCTGTATCTCCTACAAGTGAACTACTAGTGAGCTTGATACCATCTACTGACTACAACCTACTACAGTAGATGAACTGTGTGCTTGTATACTCACTTGCTGTGTCTCCTACAAGCGAACTACCACGTGACACTGGGGTCAGGAAGTTCTCAGATAATATTATCCTAAAATATTTTTTAAAGGTAAAAATAGTTGTAGGTTATACAATGTGTTGTTAATTGCAGAACTCCTCTGTAAAAAACAACAAGTTCTGAAAGAGATCAAGCCTCAGCCAGGTAATAAAAAGTAATGCAAAAGTAACTTAAAAGTAACGTAACACATTACTTACTACAAAAAGTAACTAAGTAACGCAACTAGTTACTTTTTTGGGGAGTAACTCAATATCGTAATGCATTACTTTCAAAAGTAACTTTCCCCAACACTGCTCAGTTCATTCTCCTGGAAGTAAACATTGCAGTGTTGAGACTCATAAATCTTCTGCTATTGACTATCATTGACATATTAAATGACGCTCACTCAAAAATAACTTGTTTGTAGAACTGTATGAAATCAATATTACATTTCCAAACGCAATCACATGCTAACATTCATCAAAACACCAGTCTTGCTTGTATACTATTGCATATTGTATTTTCCAAAGTACATAAGTTTGCTGTTATAACGTAAAACGTTGGGTGAATCTAACCTCATTCCAATAGCCTTCATAACACAGTAAATGCTTTTGGACCTCTTGTTTGCTTTTTCGTTAAGTGGCACTCGATAACGTCAGCTCGCACGTATAGTTAAAACAGAAATTACGATCCAATCACAGATGAAAAATCTTGCGCACCCCTAATTGTGGAATGCACTGAGATCTTTAAAGTCTATTTGGGAAATGAGTTTTCACATAAACAGGCCGACTGAGGACAAGAGCGAGTTTCATCCCAGCTTATTTAGTTTTACGGCAGCGTTGCTCGCCTCAGCTGTTGACTTGTGGTCCCATCAGGCTGCACCATCCATTTTGAAGCAATCCTTCAATAAAAGCCTCTCTGTTCACCCTTCATACGCTGCAGGAAAAGAGAAGCGAAGATGAGAGATGGACAGAGCGGAAAAGTGGCTGCGGAAGGGAAAAGCAGAACCTGGCTTTAATTGTCATGCAGGGAAATGCAGTGTGTTTTCTTATGTTAGATTCATGGATCCCCATTAGAAAGCCACTAGCAATCACACCGCCTTCAATTAGCCTGTTATTGCATTGGGTAAAATGTATTTGCAGCTCAGTTGAATGATTTTGTTATTAATCAGGATAAATTAGCTGCTTGGGAGACACAATGAACACAAATTATTGCTTCTGAGATTGGTGTTTAGCTAATAACGATACTCCGATGTGAAATATCATCCTTCTATGCAGATGATGCTTCATTGGTGATTATTCTTTTTAATAGTATGTCAAGCTGATGGGGAAAGGGGTGAAATTCTATACATGAGCGAAACAAAGAGAAACACCAATAACAGGAAGATGGAGATATGGTGACCCCTGGGGAGAAAATGTCAGACTTTTTTTTTCTATCGAGCCTCTGTCAAGGTTTAAGTATTGTGTTTTATGTTCTACAAACCATTGTAGGGATTCTTAGGGAATAAACTGAGAAAATGCAGCAGAGGTTGTACTCTCTCTCTCTCTCTCTCTCTCTCTCTCTCTCTCTCTCTC
>CAIGQZ010000690.1:9368470-9401693 GCA_903798205.1 Danio tinwini | reverse complement strand
TATATATATATATAATTGCTGGAATGAACACGTTCATGTTTAGAACTCGCTGACGTGGACGTCTACTCCGACCAATCAGACGAATTCACATCCATGCTGTTTATGAAAATAAGTGGCTTTAAATTTTTCTCCAGACGCATTTAGCTGCTGCTTGTTAGTTACCGTTTCTATGACCATGAGAATTGTGGGAAAAAAGATAGCTAAATTCTTATGATAAACTTCTGTGAGTTTACCTGAGAGCGCTGCGTTCAGCTGTGTACACGTGAAGGAGCGCTGCTGTGAGTCAGATTTGAGTAGCCTACAACACTGGTAGACTTTTGTTTTAAAAAATATCTCACAAACACAAACTCTAACGTACATCTCGATTTGCAAAAGTGTTCCTCCATATCTTTTTATCCAAGTTGTTCACAATATCCATCAGAATTTGTAATGTCATCAAATTTGTAAACAAAGCTGTTTTTAGCTGCGGTTCTGCCATACGATAATGTTAGCAGATTTTTTTCTTAGTTATTTGGTCCGTCTCTGTGACAAAAGCAGCTACATGAATGCCAAAGTTTTAAATAAAAGTGAAACCATCTAGAAAAGACATCTCTATTTAGAGCACATTTTTGGATAATGATATCAGAATTTATTGGTATTTTTTAAATGGATGTGTGAATGGTTCTTTCCGGACAAATTCTGAAACATCCTTGCCTGTGTGAACAGCACATATTTGAATTTACAGGGAAAACCATTCTCATAATTTTCTAGGTATTTACCAGTATCACTGTGTGAAAGGGGCTAATGTCTGCTTGTCACCTCCAAAAACGACTTCTGCAAACATCACGTTATGTTCTGAATGTTTTTAATATTTTCGCAGCAGATAGATGCAAGTCGCTCTCTGTATGTTACCAAAAACAAAAGATTCAGTAAAAGCAGAACGACTGCAATGTGCATACGTATTTCCATTTTGGCACCTTGGCCTTGTCTTCCGTGGTCATCCATAACTAACAAAAGCTGTACTTTACACACAGCAGTGGCTTGATGACACAAGCGCACCGGGGTTCAGAAGGAAAAAAAGATGGTGTGAACACAAACCAGCTGAGAGTCAGACCAGGCAATTGAACCAAGTGTGAAAGCACCCTTAGTGTACCGAGCAACAAGAACTTAAAAAGCAACAGAAAATGGGATGTATTATTGAAGTGCTAGTCAGACAGAATTTAAACTGCCATTAGTTTGGTATGAAGGTGAAAAGATATAAAAGGCACAATGTTCCTTTACCAGTCCTGATTCTAACACAAATCCAATAAATTTAGTGGAGTTTTGAGGTTTTCAGATCAGAAATGAAACATACTGCTCTCTCTATCATTTTCTGTCTCTTTCACATTCATATGTAAACTGTGCTTGCTTATTTTGCAATACTAGCTCAGAAATACAGTTGCCCATACACCTTAACCCTTAAAGACATCAAGAAAGTGGGCAAAAGAGGCTGGAAATAAGAATGGTTCTCCCTCATTTGCTTGTGATACGTTCAACCAAAATGCATCTTAAAACCAGGCGTAAACAGGGCCTACGATTCCATCACAGGCTCACTGAAAATATGTGCGTCACCCTACATTTTTGTTAAAAAGCATAAAAAAACGTACTTAAACATACGTTTGACTGCAGTTTCTAGGTAAAAAGAACACTATGGGGCAGTTTGACACCAACAACTATTGTTCCTTTTCACGCAAATTATATTTATAGGAACATATTATCAACAGATAAAGGATTATTTTTGTGCAGTTCTTTGCACAACACCAAATAAATACCACAAAACAACTTACTGATGTCTAGAATACCTGACAAAAGTCTTGTCGCCTATCCAAGTTTTGGAAACAGCAAATAATAATTTGACTAAAATAATTAATATCATGTTTGACTCCCATGAGCTTGGACAACTGCATCCATCCATCTCTGCAATGACTCAAATAACTTATTATCAAGGTCATCTGGAATGGCAAAGAAAAAGTTCTTGCAGGACTCCCTGAGTTCATCAAGAATATTTGGATTCATCTTCAATGCCTCCTCCATCATACCCCAGACATGCTCAATAATGTTCATGTCTGCTGACTTCAGGCTGTTGATGTTGCCATCCACTCTGCAGATCTCTTGCACGCCCCCATACTGAATGTAACCCCAAACCATGATTTTTCCTTCCCCAAACTGAACTGATTTCTGTGAGAATCTTGTGTCCATGCTGGTTCCAGTAGGTCTTCTTCAGTATTTGTGATGATTGGGATGCAGTTCAACAGATGATTCTTCAGAAAAATCTACCTTCTGCCACTTTTCCAGATGATTAACGAGAAGTCAAGTTATTATTTGTTGCTCTTATAGCTGGAATAGACAACAAGACTTTTGTAATCAAGTACTTTTGCCTCACATATAGATCGGTTCTGGTGAAGCACGGTTCCACAAAGAGGTTAAAACTATGTAAAATCAAGATAAACCTACATAGGCACAGTGCACTTTTTTCTTACATTTGAAAACACTATTGCTTTGTTGTAGAGAAGGGTTTAGGTTAGCCATTTACTAGGTGATCTGTACGACAAGCCCTGCCTTCTTGTGGACGTGTACAAGAAGGACATGTATCTGAAACTTACAACAAAACGTACTCTAAATAACGCAAAAATGGCGGCCTCTAGAGGATTTGACATCTGAAATCTGCAATGAAATGTATCTAGAGCAACGTATTTCACCCAAAAATGTAGTCTGAGGCACATATTTACATAGCCTGAGCTGTATATGATTGTGGTTTACATGACGCAATACTGCGTTCACAGAGTATTAACACAAATCTACCCTTTATTTCAAAAGTTTAAAGGTGTGATCACGAAATGCTATAGGAATCTATGTGATCTTGTGGAAGATTTAGCACATTATAAAGTTGGCGCTGACCAACAGAAAGCTGCTTGGTTTAAAAAAAAAAAAGACTTGTGTGTGTGTGAGCTGTGCTTCGTATGTTTACGCTACTGACACACTATGGACCTCTTTTCACCTTAAGAAAGCACAAGTGAGTACTGTACGTTCGTGCGTGAAGCTGATTGCAGTGCATGTTCTATCACTTCTATAGACCAATGGCTCATATCCATGCATTTTATTTGTGATGTGATCTCCATTATTCACCAAACGTCATTCACATTCATGCCAACCCAGCTGAAATGCATCAAGAGGATCAGACCGATATAGGCTGTTTGTTCGTCATTGTGAATGTTTGTGCTGAGATTTTTGATTTTGCCTGTGGGTATATGAGGATTTTATTTGTTGTGAATGTGCAACGAATCATTAAATGAACCTGAGTTTAAAAATACAATTTGTTCAGTTGAGTTGTTGAAATCCTGACTCGCTGCAATCTTGCCCCTCCTGCCATTTGGCATTAGAGCAGGCACACATTTCCAACAGGATCCTTGACAGAAACAAAATCAAGAGCTGCTTGTTTCTTATTTGTGTCAAATGAATATATATATATGCAAATCAGATAGAAGAAGAAGTGGGAAGGTAAATTGTCTTTTCACGAGTGTGGCAGATGACCTTAACCTTCTCTCTGAATTTAACAGATTATGAGCTTTGCTGAATCTAATACTAAACCACCAGACAAATCTCTCCGCAACACGCCTTTCAATATTCAGCTGATTCCAGATGCACGGCGGTCTAATTCCGCATTCTCCTGCCTGATATATTAGTTTTCTCTTTTTCTGTCACTTTGAAGGAATTTTTTTGATAAATACATGCATCACCAGTACCATTTTTAACAGACTATTTTTAGCCATGAGATTCTGCAGTGTTGCTACATTTCTTCTGAGACTGCAGAAGCACCATGGACTTGGAGAAGTGAATGTGCTTAGTGAAGACAAACCACAAATCTGCTGGAAAGCATCTTATTAAGGTGACACTAAAGTCTTTCAAATGTGCTATCATTCAAAAATTGGAACATACAGTCTGAAGAGATGGGATTCAAGCTATAACCCTGAGAAACCAGAATGTTTCTTGTGTTGTGCTACAGTAGTATCACATTATGATACTCAGCTAACTTTTTTTTGTTCATCTAATGCAGTGGTTCGGTTGAAAGAGGGCCCCCCTGGGGGGGGGGGGGGGGGGGTGTGTCGCTTGGTGATTTTCAAAAATCAAATTCATTTTTATTAAACTATTAGAATTACTATATTTTATCCATAACATACAGAAGATAAAAATAGTACTTAAAGGTGCAATATGTAAGTTTGACACCCAGTGGTTGGACTAGGTATTGCAGGCCTGGTTCAAAACACACACAAGCACAGGTTGCCAGATTGACGACATCTACAGAAGTGTGCCTGACTGTCGAGCCAAAAGGTTGATTTAAGGCTGATTTAAACATTGTTCAAAATAAAGTCCATATATAATCCAAAATATTCATATTTTTGTTCTAACCAACACCTGAAATCTATATTTTAGAAATGGCTTTTATTTCTTGCAGCTAAACAACAAAATAAACTGACAATGATATCCTCAGGTACACCTCATGTGCTTTATTTAGTGTTAAATGCTAAGAAAGTGAGCTTTAATGCCCTTTTACATGACATTTATTGTCATACTACTGAAAGCAGCAGCAGATAGTTCACCTCAACCCATTTGAAATGAAATTTTAGAACTGTGACTCAGTTTAAACCAACACATATCAGTGATTTAGAAAAATCTGAAAGAGGTTTAATATGCATCAATTAGATTATAATTTACAATTTTGTTGGAGTGCAGTAGGTGCACTATTCTGTGCTTCTGAATGGCTGTATTTAAATTTCTGCCATGTTTCGTCTGGTGCAAACAGTCGAATTGCTTATCACTGCATATCTCGTCATGTAGCATGTTGTTAGGACATAGAGTTACAATCAGGGCTTTACATTAAAGGGCACCTAGGTTACCCCTTTTTCCAGATTCAATATAAGTCTTTTGTGTCCCCAGAATGTGTCTGTAAAGTTTCAGCTCAAAACACCTTTCAGTAGCTTTCACTAGATGGTGTTATATAGCTTTCAAAAGATTTTTGCTGTTTTTGTGTACTGCGCCTGCCCACCACTGTAGTCCTCCCTGCCCACCGTTTCCACGTGCCTGCCTGCCATGCGCGCATTTAGCTTTGCACGCAAATGTGACAGGATACAGGTTAATATCCACTGCTGTATTGATATCTGTTATGTTAATGTACAAAATAAACCTGATTTAACGTCCACAAACCGGGATTGAATCATCTTTTATTATTGTTCTGACACGCGGCTGTGTTGATGAAGTAAAGCTGAAGTAAATGTCTGTAATTCATTACACACATGCGCTGTTTTAAAACATTTTAAACTTGTCAAACTCACACTTGATCACATTTGATGATGATTGATGATCCTAAACTGAACAGACCTTTTATTTAGGGTTGATTTGCACACGTCCTGTCTTGTGGATATGCGGAGACATGTTAATACGCAGCTGTCAATCAATATTGGTGGGCGGGGGGACCGCACTACTACGTCATGTTGCGGTCGGTCTCAAAACGGCTTCAATTGGTCCACCGTTTTTATGTTGTTAAATTGAAAAAAAAAGGACTGGGTGTGTTTATATCACCCCAATTTGACAGTATATACACTATACCTACACATATTTCTGTCCAAACAGCTTGAAAAGTAGATTTTTCACCATAAGTGCCCTTTAACACCCGCCAAATGTGGGTAGATTTTAGCTGTGGCGGGTTAAACAGACACCTCCACTAGCCACTTTGGCTGGTTTGAAAATCATTTTTAAATTGTAGTTTTCTTAAAAGCAGGATTCGACAATAACGATGGCCCAATATTCGTGCAAATGCGATCTTAGAATCGAGAAGCAGCATGACTGACAAATATAAATGTGTTCGTGCGGGCAAAAGAAAGCCGGTTGATTACCGAATGAGAGGATAATCACTCTTGCCAACAGCTGATGTGATGGGCGCGACTGTTTAAAACACGTGCGCACTCCCGTTTCCTTGCTTGAAACAACCGTGCCTGGAAACGCAACTGCTGTAATCGGTTCTTTTTCAAATAGACTAGACAAAAAGTTGTTCATTCACCCACAGCCCTGCTGCTTTCAAAAGCTCCAGATTGGTCTTTTTGTAAGCAGCACCGGTTGCTTTCGCTTTAACCATTATTTAAACAGGATATAGGATATTAACTTCCCATTTAGTTATGTTTTTTAAGACATGTTTTGTAAAATAAAATGTATAGTATAAGCTATATTTGCTTGTTTTGACACATTATTTAAAATTTGTGGCTAAGTAATAATTATTTATTTATTTTTAGTGTGGTTAGAGATACATTTGGTAAATCCTTTGAGCTCTGAAAAGTCATGGGAAATAAAAATTAATTGTAATACAACATTATTAAACCATGACTCATGCTCACTGAGCAAGCTCATACACAACATACACGAAAAGTAAAATTAATTAGGAGGCATGTCGACATTCCACCAAATCTAAATCAAGTAATTTTAGCATGTCAAAGTCAAAGTCAAATTTATGCAAATAAAATATATTTTACCAACAACAAAATTGTGGCTAGTTAAAATGGCGAGTGGCTAGTAATGTTGAAAACTACTAGCGACACTGGCTGGTGATCAAAAAATTTAATGTCAAGCCCTGGTTACAATGTAACCTGCTCACCTAATGTTTACACTCGTAATACTTATATTATTTGCAAATTAATAACTACTGCATGTGGAACTCTGAATCTGTGTCTCATTTCAGAGGCTGCTATTGTCCTCTGGAGATCGCATTTTGGTCATGGACGCACATTTTGAGAGCATTTCTGCCTGTATGACTGAACTCAATTGCAAAATTCTTCCAGTGTGCTGAAATGTTCACGCTAATAGTTAGATGAACAAAAAAGTTACTGGAGTTCAGTTAATGTTGACCTATGATTAATAAATGCTTTACAATATTATTTATACTTAGAAAATGCATTAACTAACATTAACTAAATATAGATAATCTTGTTAAGGATTTATTAATCACAGATCAACATTAAATAATGCATTATTACAATCCAAAGTTGTGTTTGTTTGCATTAGTTAACGCACAGCGAGTTACATAATGTGAACTAACTATATTTAACTTAAATAACATTAATTAACATTACCAAAGATGAATAAATACTATATGTATTATTAACTGTTTGTTCATGTTAGTAAATACAGTATATTAACTGATAATAACTAATTGACCATTGTTTTAAAGTGTTACTGATTCATTTTACAAAAAAATGGATTTGGATCACATGATTTGGATCACGATTTATGATTCATGCTTTCGAACTTCCAAAGTGTGCATAAGGCCCTGATTTTCATGGTGCATTATGGGACTTTTCAGGGCACTGGAAGAATTTTGCAATTGAGGACGCATTTAATATGGCTTACACCCAGATCAGTGTCCTGACTGCTGAACAAAGGAGTGGATTGAGACGTACCCCTAGTTTTTTGCTCACTATTTTGTCAGTGGGAGCTTTTAGTGGGAGTTTTGCACCAAGCAACACTTATCTAAAACTCAATGTGCATACTAATGAGACAACTTCAAGACCTGATTAATTGATTTAGCCGTTGAAATATTTCTATCAGCATCAAAGGCATTTGTCATCTTCATCCTCTTTTGATCCCGCTTCGGTCTTGTCTAGTTGTTCCCCGTGTTCAAAAGCTAGAAACGTTGACCCGTTCATATATTTCTTGTCTCTCTAATATACTCCCAAACAGATCAATGAAAGGGCATGGGAAGGACCCAAAATTTTGGCCTTGTGCATTGACACACTGCTCTATTTGAGAATCGATAGCAGATTCTCCTCAGGGAAGTTCATTGTGAGTAACATTCCCCGGTCAGACAGATGACCAGCGGCTAACCTCAGAGTGAATCAAATCACGCTTCAGTTCACCAAACAGTTCCTGAAAAGTAAAGATGAGAAATAGGGGAAGCATTTCTGTAAAGATATTGTCTTAATATTAAAATATACTATCAAAATGTGTCATTTAAAATGCATAATGTTTATTGTGGGTATAGAAATTGTGAAATGCATGTCATGATTAAGGGTTGAAGATATAAAATGTTTATGTTACATTGAAAAAGACAATTATCAATCAATTCAGAGCTTTCAAATAAGACAGATTTGTGTTTAGGATTGTTCAGTATTTCATGTAAATACACATGGATGTATAGAAGGTGGCAAGAATAACCTGGGCCGGTGACACTAACAGTGCTCAAGTCAAAACAGCCTAGTTACAGTACGACTTGTGACATAAAGGGATAATAAATTACAATTTATGCACTTCAAAATAGTTTTGTGTTGCACCGCAGAAATTAGGATAAGTGTAACTACGTTCCAACTAAATGTTTAGTTGCCCATGTACAATGCTAGAAAAGAGATGACAGCGAGATGAGTTTATAATGATTGATAATGAAGATCTCCTGCTGCTCACAGTCTTTGCATTTTTTTTGTTTATTATATGTTGCCAAGACTCAATTTTTTTTCAGTTTATGAAATAAGAGTGTAATTTTCTTTCAGGCTGTATTTTGTGTTATTTCTATCCATCAATTACAATTAGAATTTCTTCATGACTGAATATACCTCCCTGTTCTCTTTCTCTGATGTAGGATATTAACCTGGGGTGCGTTTCCCAAACAATGATGTAGCTCGTGGCTGAACTATCATAGTACGATGCATCATTTGGGAAAAGATAGATGTAATGACGAGTGTTTTTCAAAACCCTTAGTTTTTCTGTCGCTGATCTATTAGTTGAACCACGTTAGTTATAACGTAAAACGCCCATAAAACGGGGTGGAGTAACTACTTCTTTAGAGAAGAACCCCATAATTTCTTTGTGCAAATTATATTGTTTTACAAGCACAAGCATTTAAAATAAAATCTAATATTAGTTTTGGTAAAAACATGCACGTGTTTTCCATATTAATTGAAATATATATAAATGGCACATACAGAACCTGTGTTTCCTTTACTAATATTATTGAGAATATTAAATATTCTATTCTAAAACATGAAATCACTTACAAAAGGTAACACATATTCTAATATCATATATAAATCATATAAATAAATAAATAAATAAATAAATAAATAAATAAATAAATAAATAAAAATAATGAGGCTATTTATTAAGAAATTAAATAGAATATTTATTATTTATTATAAAATGAAAAAATATCAAAATTTAATAATAACATTAATGATGATGATGATTATTATTAAGTAGGAATTTGTTTATTTATTTTTTGAAAAGTCTGCTTTTACAATTTTATCACGTGCAAACCACTGCAGATATGCTCTAACCAGCAGGCCCATGTCGTATACAGTACAGATACTTAAAAAAATAACCTACTATAAATTAAAAGCATTAACGTATGCTATGTTTTTTGTTTTCACAAGCTTTGGAGACGTAACATAAATTCTGCTTTTAAAAAATAGTAACCTATACCGTTTGTCATGAGGCTGTGTTCAAAGTTTTCAAAGTGCACTTTGAAGGGAGCACAGTTGTAAAAATGAAGATCGCTAAAACTGAACTGTTAAAATACTTTGAAAGCAAATTACACCTAAAACAAATAGGGCATAGGAGGGATAAGTGGGAATAGAACACAGCCAGGAACTATGTTTCTCTATGTACAGCTCCAGAGGTGTCGTTTCAAGTGCCCAAGTTTGCGAATGTTCGTTGGAACGATGGATTTGGGAAACGACAAATCAACAAACTATCTTTGTAACGATGGAACTAACGACCTTAGTTGGCTAACGATGGTTTTGGGAAACGCACCCCTGTTCAGTTCACACACATTCACAGCTCACAATGGAAGCATGTGTATTGTCTACTGTTTTTAGTGATTTACTGTAATGTAATGTACAGTACTATAAAAATGAAAAATGTCACAATAGTTGACAGTTCAGGTTATATTGTAGTTTTCTTAGAGCAACACATCATAAATTATTCTATAGATTTTATAAAATATTTTACAGACAATTTGAAGGCTTCTGATTTGAGTTTTACATTATTCAGTGTGACTATGCATTCCCTTACGGAGAGCTTACAACCTACTACACGTGGCCGAGAGAGCTTAACTTAAAACACATGCAATTACAAAAAACGCCAGCAAATTAAGAAAAAATCTTCATGCGTTTAACAGCACACGTGCTGAAAATCCTCACAATGCAAACACATTTAAAAATCCAGCTGCATTTTTCCACAATGCAAACAAATTAATAAAACGCGCTGTTTTTCTCACAACATTTTAAAAACATCAGAACACAACAGAAATGTTTCAAGGGGACCCAAAAACATGACGGATGTCGCTATGCCATGACTATTGCTCAGTGAAGTTGTAGGTGATCTTTGAAAGGTGAGTTTTTTTTTGTTTGTTTATTTTAACATCCTGATTGCCTTGTCTTTTGTATTTTATTAGCCTGAATAACCATAACCTAAATAGCCAGGTCCGTCCCCTTGAAACATTTCTATTGTATTCCGAGCTATTTGAAAGTGTTGTGAGAAAATGCAGCATGTTTTTGTAAATTGTTTCCATTGTGAGAAAACGCAACATGTTGTATTAATTTGTCTGCGTTGCTTGCAGCATTTTTTTATGTGTATGCATTGTGAGGATTTGCAGAATGTGTGCTTTTAAACTGTTAAAGATCTTTCCTTAATTTGCTGCCGTTTTTTGTAATTGCATGTGTTTTCTTAAATTGTAGCATGTTAAGCTCTCTTGGCCACCGTACTACTAACTATGTTCTCTCTTAAGAACATGCCGTGCAACTAAAGTAAGAACAAATTTACTTACAAATGATCTAGTGAGGCTTTTCATTCAAGTTAAAGCAAGAATGTATCAATAGCTGGTGCAACCTTGGCACTTTTTTCAGCTTTTTAAAGCTCCCCATTGCCATGCACATTCTAAAATCAAATCTGTGCATACCTACATTTTATAAATTTGGTCAAAAGTTTAGAAACAGACTTATACTGAGTTCAGACTGGGTGATTTTCAGCGTAGTCGTGTCACAGATGTTTTCACACTGCATGACTATCTGGGGTAGCGTTTCGTCACTGCTGTGTTTACACTGCAAGATGGATCAGTGACAAAACTGAAACCACGTCTCACAACCAAACATGCGAGAAGTGACATGGAAACAACACAAGGTCACATAGTAAATCTTTTGTAATTAATAATGAGAAAGAAGCCTTTAGTGGGGTAAAAAATGGACTTATTTTGCTCACCTGGATTTAAAGGGAATTAGCAATTTCTCCTCAACTTTATTTCTTTTTCAAGCCGGTTGTGGTATTGCTCAGATGACACGCAAAACAGACACAGGTGCTCTTGCCAAATTTCCATTAGTTTTTTCTCAATTTCTTGGGTCCAAATAGAATGAAAATAAGCACTTTTAACTTCTCCCCCATCCTCCCGTTGACCTGCTGATACCATAGACTGTAAAAGATATGGACGTAGTATCTGTGACGTCACCCATAGGTTTCTGAACACTGCAAAAGAAGCTACAAGTAGGCAAGGCCAACCATCGCCATTTTGTTCGTGCGTCATCGCACCAAACGCGGGATACCAAACAAGGGCAAAGAGGCGGAAAGGGAGCGGAGCTACAGACGCATGCTGGATTCTTAGCATTTTGCTTAGTCCTGGCTTAGACAGACTTTTTACTTTGGGAGAACGCTTAATACTTCATTACCTGTGACTCGTTTATGTTCTGACCACATGTGCTTGGTTGTACACTACATCAATAGTGTTTAGACTTTTAAAAACACTGTTGTAACACATTGAGCCACTAAACATTGTTCTTATGATGTTTTTCTACTGGAGGAAAACGCAAATTACTTCCAAACACTATAAATATAGTCTGTGTAAGTAAATGCAAGGCTGTTTATAAAATCCAGGCATAACACTGTATGACAATGCTTCAGATGACTGTTTTATAGCCTACAGCTGATCAATCTGTCAGATTCTGGAGTGCATTACAGGTCTAAAGTTATAAATGATAAATTATCTTAAATAAAACAAATACATTTATAGAGAGGGTATATAAGTATATCATTTCACTCACCTGGGAAATGGAGGCAACTTGAACGGTTTGTAAGCAGAATTAAGTGCACACAGCATGCTATAGTAGCTGATAATTGCAGGAAATAATTCCAAAAGGCAAATGACTGTGTAAAGAAACATTAAGCAAAACAAAAATACGATGTACATGCCAAGCTCTGCGGCTAATTAACCAGAATCCGCTGAGGTGACGAGACAGCGAGCAGCTAGACCTAGCTGTCAGTCAATTGGCCACACCCTTAATTATGCAGACTTAATATAACTTAATAAAATAGAAACGGATGAGTTATAAAAAAATTCACCCCCTCACAGTTGTCATGAAGGGTAATCATAGCTTTATGCATCAAAGCCATTGTTTGTACCAGGCTGTAAACATGTTTATATCAGCTATAAAAATGGCCAATTTACCAATGCAGTCAGAAAGCACCTGGACTTCCTGGAGCCAGCCCCCCAAGGCGAGTCGATGAATTGCAGTTTTAGTTACTTCCGTATTGGCTTCCCGAGGGAAAGCAGCTGGTTGCCGCTTGACAGATACCCATACTAGTAGATGCTGCTCTCTCATTGGCTGTAGGAAATCGCCAGTTATCTTCAATCAGATCACATTTACACGCCATGATTTGAATCGCTGACAGCTCCAGATATTTAACATGCCAAATATCTGATGGGTGTCAATGACTCATCGCTGATTCTCTCAGATCACGTTTTTGATAGTTCACACTGTGCGACTGTTACTCGCATGAACGAGCACTGATTTGCCTGTCATTTCAGGCAATTGTCTGCAATTTCTTAAAACCTGACGGCCAGTCAAAATCGGGGCTAAAATCATGCAGTCTGAACTCGAAATAAGACCCAACTTGACAAGTGTGAACACACTCTTTATCCCCTTTATATACAGTTTATATATATATCTGTGATTGACCAATTCACCCTTATACCTTTCGGTTTAGTTCTTGTCTGAAAGAAATCTAGATGATCAATCAAAATGAATGTTTTCTTTAATCTTTCATGAGTCTCTGAAAAGTCTTTTTTTACCTGCAGTTGTCAGACATTGTAGTGTTGTAATGGTTTTAAGAAAACTAAAATTATACTGAAGAAAGCTTGCAGGTTTTGTTTGGTTTAATAATTAGTTTAGCTGTAATTCATTGCACTTCATAGATTTTGATGTGGTTTTCAGTACCCAAATACCTTTTAGGGTTCAGCGTGTATAATATTAGAGTATTAATCAATTAGGCTTTGTAATATAGCAGTATAATATGGGAAATGATCTCCACGATATGGCAAAAGAAGCCCAAAAAAAAATCTGTAAAAAGAACATTTCACGTAGTCCATCATAGTGCTGATGGTTTTTCAGCATCTTAATGGCATGCTGTCTAGAATGATGCATTACAGGACGTCAAGTTCTATTCTACCATGTAAAAGTGTGTTATGTAATGTATTTATTTTAGCTGCAGTATCTTGCTATGAAGCGCAGAAGATCCTGCCTCATAGCAACACTCCTAGAGTCATAGAATAAATGATATGGTTTAGCACAAATTTGCCTTTTGAGCTCTTATGGGTGCTGTCAGGATTCATGGTTGTGCTGATTTCTCCAGCTGAGCCAAATTATCATCAGCCCTTCAGGTCTCAATTGAAAAGCTGTGTGCTTTTGCTCACAGTAGTTCTTCATTAAATGAAGAAAAGGCTCATTTTAAATGGCTTATTGTAGAACTCTGGCTTGCGCTCCAGGGCCAGATTGTAAAAGAGTAAAAGTAGTTTTTGAATGTCCATAAACGTGTGTGTTTCAGTGAGATTGTCTGAGAGAGAAAGTGAGTTGATAATCAAGTCACAGGAAAAAAAATGCAATTCAGTAACATCGTTTAGCTGAGGATAGCACTTCTTGTAACATGGAGCAGCACATTTCTCTTTTTCACCCAATAGGCGCTTGGGTCCATGAGACTCAACACAATGGCAGTTTACAAAAATGAAAATAAAAAAATCTTAAAAATGCTGCTCCTTATGTAATATCTGGCCAAACATGATGTCTTATAATTTCACAAAATGAAAACAGACAAATACACGACTGGTATGAAACCTGGTATAGTTTGAATGTTCAAATTTGTACACATTTTAAGAAAGAAAATGTTTAGCTGTTGAGAGAGTGTTGAGAGTCTGTGTACAGTACTAGGCTGAGCTCCAGAAACTCAGTTATGAGGGGCTTTAAGACCTATAGATTTGAACAACAAATGAGAAATGAAGAACCCTAAACTCCAACACAAATGATTTTAAGCTTAAATGGGGTTTTGAAGTTGATATGGTATTAAATAGCTGCCTCTGCAGGTAACAAATAGATGCAGCAATGCACATCATGATACATTCTCTGAGTTGAAAAGATCATCCAAAGACACACTGTGCCTACTAAATTATCCAATCAGGAGCGTAGACCAAAAAAAATCCAAATAATATACTGTAGTAACTGAAAAAAAGTCTGCACACTCTTAAAATGCTTAAAGGGCATCTATTTTACCCCCTTTTCAAGATTTAAGAGAAGTATTCTGTGTCTCCAGAATGTGTGTGTAAAGTTGCAACTCAAAATACCCAGCAGATTATTTATTATACCTTTCAGAATATTAGAATTTTCTGCTCTGAACACAATGTAGCTGTTTTAGTTGCTTGTGCCTTTAATGCTAGTTTTCCCCATCCCCCGTTCCCATGTGCCTGTCAGAGTGTGCCTCAATCTCCGCCTCAGCTGCGTCAGATAAACAGCACAGTGACAGACATGGAGGAAGCAGATCTCACGTAATGTTTGTGAACTTTCCCAATGATTGATGGGGAGTTATTTTTAAGCCTTTCTGCGATGAGTCACACACAATGTCAATACAAAGTTACGCACACACACACACGCACACACACACATTAATATCCACTGCTGTTTGGATATCCGTCATGTTAAATAATATATGTTATACTATGTAATAAATGTTATACTTTTTTAATAACTTGCGTACCACTTTATCTAATTTGTTTATTGTTTTTACTTCTTTAAAGATGTGCGGAAATGTTTAGTTACATTCAGTGAGTTACTTTTATATGATCAATTTATGAACAAGATTTATGTATATCCTTCGCTGCCAATGATATCCCAGAATCTGGTTGTTGTTTTTTCTGTGACATTTCCCAGTTGTGTTAAATAGACGTCTGTGGCGAGGGGGCGTGGCCGAGAGCCGTGGGAGCGAAACGAGGCCCGCCACAGATGAGATGCACCTGTGGCGCGCACCTGCCTTTAATCCCACGGAAGGAGCTCTGGACTATAAGAGGAGGAACGATGGCAGAGGACAGAGAGAGAGGACCGGGCCCGGACATGTTTTACTTTTGCTTTCAGTTTATCGGCAGTCTCCGTGAGGAGCTGCCGTCCGTTTGTTTTGATTTAGACGGCAGTCTCCGTGAGGAGCTGCCGTCCCCTTTTATTAATAAATATTTATTTAAACCAGCGTCGGTTCTCCGCCTCCTTCTTCCCGGCGGCCAGGTGGCCGTAACTTCATTACAAC
This sequence comes from Danio tinwini, assembly GCA_903798205.1. NCBI lineage: Eukaryota > Metazoa > Chordata > Actinopteri > Cypriniformes > Danionidae > Danio > Danio tinwini. The sequence continues at coordinate 9,386,090 of CAIGQZ010000690.1, read as the reverse complement.
GTCTAATGTAGATCTAAATGTAGACAGCTTGGCTAGAACAAGGCAAAACTTGGGCTGTCAGTGAAAAGCTAATCAACATCTAAGAATAGCCCAAACCTAGACTAGTTGTCAAATAGAGATTAGACAGACTTTATATGTGTAGTTGTTCATTTCTGTTTACTTGATGACTAGTCTAGTTTTGGCCTATTCCTAAACCATACCTGTCAACTCTCCAGTTTTTCCCGGGATTCTCCTATATTTTAGAATTCTATCCTGTAAAGTTATTTTCCCGTATTTCTTCCATATTTTTAATCTTTCTCTGAAGGGTGGGCAATAAACATTAAAGAGCCGATCCTCCCTATATGCAACCCATACCGCTGATCATCCCTATACGCAACCCATACCGCCGAACCACCAGGGGACGCCCCTCACTCTTAAATGCGAGTCTGTTCTGTGCATTCATTTTATTTAGGCATGAAAACACCTTTAAATAAATATAAAAACAGCATGATTCCCTTTCTTTTCATTACAAGTGCCATCGCCCCTCCTATGCAGTCCTCAAAACAGTCATATAGCGATGCGTGACTGTCAGCTGACACGCTCCATAGTGATAAATAGACGCTGTTTCCCAAACAGATTCTGTACAAGCTGAGCGAATGTCTGGGTTTAGGTTGTGTGTTTGAACAGACATATACACATAATTAATAATAATAATAATAACATCGAAAGATATCGATCTTAGTGTTTTTTTTTAAACACAACAAATTTTGTCCAAAATGAGCATAAAAAGTTAGCAATTGAATGCTTTTATTATAACTGTAGATGCGTGCTTTTTAATGCTTTTTTGCTCTTTAATCAGAGTATGTAAGTTATACAGTGAAGAAAAGATTGAGATTTGATAACTTGATTCTATTTTTTTGTAATAGCTATTAATTTTTATAAACTGTTTGCTAATGTATTGTTTGCTAACATATTACTGACCATTTAATTGTTTATTTAGAATGAAACAGCTCCAGATTAACATATTTAGTAATTTGGGGATTTTTTTTGGGTGGGGGTGGAGGTGTTATGGTGGGCATATCCCTTATTTTCACATCCCAATGTTGGCAGGTATGTTTTAGACTTCTATTAGATTTTCACTGACAGCCCCAATTTAGCTTCGTTTTAGCCAAGACGACTATGTTTAGACGTCTATTAGACATCTTAGACATCTTTTAAAAACAAAACATGCTGTGTCACCAATTTTGATGTCATTTCTAGCGAGAAAAGTGTTTTGTAGTTATTAAATATTTGTTTAGTTTTCATGTTCTCTCTGTTTTGTTGCAGATTAGCTGATAGGGTAATAAGTCAAAAAGTCAGCTGCCAAAGCTTTCAAACAGCTTCACAGTGTTGCACAACATGGTTCAGAAGTTCAAACAAAGGATGTTGCCTTCAAGGGATATGTCACCAAAAATCTGGATTCTGTCATCATTTACATGTTGTTGTGAATCTCTGACTCACTTTCTTCTGCAGATACTTTTGAAGGTTTTTTGAAGAATGCTAGGAACCGAACAAAACTGGAGCCCATTGTGTGGACAAAATGAAAACACTGTTTCTCAAAATATCTTTGTAACAAAGTTCAAAGTTTAGAGGAGGTGGCAGGAACGTGTAATGAAATTTTAATGACAAAATAAACAAACAACAAAACAAAAGAAGCAGCCGCTCAGACAACTGCGCACAAACAAAATAAAGAGCAACTTAAATGCCTTAAGGCCACAGTAAAACCAACAGCACCAGCAGATGCAGTGCTGTTGGTGCTCATTTTCACAGATTAAACATGCTGAGTCTGCTCTTGTCCGGTCACGGTATGTCTGAGAAATGACATACTATAATCTGGTGATTGTCCGCATTAGTCGGCATTTGTCTTCGGTGTGAATTAAGCTTTAGGTCTGCTCCTTTCTCGTCTCCCACTGTCATCACTCCTTTTATCTCTCTGGAGATCCTCCACGGGACTTGAGACTGCTGTTTTGAGCAGGTGTCTCACATTAACTCTTGCTCGACTGAACCTGCTCGGCTCTAACAGACCTCAGACTTGCCCTACTTATCACATACACCCCCCGTGGCAGGCTGGGGATTCACTCTGCTCCTCAAATCTACCGTGAGCGGCTACACGGCAGCCGCAGCACCTGGGGTTAAGGACAGATGAGATCAACCAAAGAAGGCGGTTGGAAGTCCTGTTTGCTAGTATGCATCAAATAAGCCAATTCCCATGATTCTATGATGTACAGAGATATAGCTGTTGCTTAATCATTGCTGGGTTAGTGTGTTTTGTTGGAAGAAAGAAAGAAGGACAGAAGCGAAAGGGGAAAAATCGGAAGATACTGCCACTTAGTAGTCAACCAGTTGAAAGCCTCACACTCACAATATAATATATGGTCGGACTGGACTCCTTCCTCAGTGAACAAATTCATACTCCTTTAATCCCTTTAATGGGGTTGTTGTTAGATCAGATACAGTTGCGGGCAGACGTTAACGAGTATTATTCATTATTAAATTTGTTATTAAATTAGTTTATTAAACTACCCAATACATTTTATTTTTTTACGTCTACTCCGGAAGTTAACAAGTATTTCATTAATTTTCTTTTCAGCTTAGTCCCTTTATTAATCTGGGGTCACCACAGCGGAATGAACCGCCAACTTATCCAGCATATGTTTTATGTAACGGATGCCCTCCCATACGCACTCCTTTACACACATACACTACAAACAATTTAAACTTACCCAATTCACCTGTACCACATGTTTTTGGACTTGTGGGGGAAACCAGAGCACGCAGAGGAAACCCACGCGAACACTGGGAGAACAAGCAAACTCCACACTGAAAGGCCAAGTGACCCAGCCGGGGCTTGAACCAGCAACCTTCTTGCTGTGAGGCGATTTTGCTACCCACTGCGCCACCGTGCTGCCCTTAACAAGCATTATTTGTTATATATTAAATTACCCAATAAATTGTATTTATTTAACGTATACTCCGGAAGTTGAGTATTATTTATGTTATTTATTAAATTACCCAATAAATTGTATTTTTTAACATCTACCCTTACCCCAAACCCTAAACCCAATCATCACAGTACTGTAAAAATATTAATTATTGTTATACAGTGTCAAAAAATTATGCTATATTGATGTGCGTATCTGCAACTGTATCCTGTCTAGACTTTACCCATTATTGGTTGAGAATAATGAGCCCTGTTTCCTGCATGACAAGGTGGACAACAGCAAGTGGATCCATCTATCCATCCCTCCTGACTCCAGCTGGAGTGGACTTGACTGAACAGTTTTGCAAGAAGACCAACAGTCAAGGTATGAATTGTATTTAAATAATACTTTTTATTATCATTTATCCCCAAACATTTGAAATTGATAAAATGTGTCACATGGGACCATTCTGTATTACTTTTACTTCTTTTTTTAAAAACTCAGTCAGTATAAAATTAAATAAAAAAGTTAAGAGTGCGTCCTTTTTCCCTGTACATTGAAATGGCTTCTGAAATGGAAAAAATGTAGGTCTGTGTTAAGTTTTATTCTTTGGGAACAAATTGGATTGTTGAAAGATGGGCGTTGCTAACAAAATGGGGGAAGATTTGAATATCAGTTTGTTCTCAGATGTGTAAGATTACTGTCCACCATGAGAACATCATAACATATTTATTTGAACCACTGCTTCCTATGAAGGCAGGGCAGAAACGAGACCCTCACTGATAGACCCATCCTGAGCCATCCAGAAATGAAGAAAAGCCATTTCAATGAGGGGGATGGAAGGCTATTTTATAAAAAAATTGTACAAAATAATGAAGTGCACAGATATTTCATTTATAACAAGCACTACTATATAGATATGAAAATAAGAACAGTAAATTTTGAGTTCATGCCGATGTTACTACTGGATGAGTGTCCCAAATGTAACACCTCAGATTACTTCTTACATTAACCTCCCGTATCTGTCACATGTATGCCTCTTGAGATCAGGGGAGTGAGGTTTAGCTACTCAGCTCTCAATAGCTGGCCTCTGTTGCACTCACCCTCTAAACCTCACTCCAATCCAGGTCATGGCACCAATGTAACTCCTACAGTTCTAGTACATACTGTAGACCCACTGAGAGCAGGAAGTGAACAGGCGAGTCTGGCATGGGAGGGGGGCATACTCATGAGGACACTAAAGATTGCAGAATCTAGTGTTTGTTGCTAGTGCATTTCTTGAAATCAAGGGAGTGGGGTTTACCCACACAACTCTTACAAGCCAGCCTCCATTACACAGATAGATTCTATTGTGATCCCAAAAAAAAGGAAGGGAATACTGAATGGACCTTATGCGTGGGGACTTTTAACTTTAAAGGGTCACGAAAAAGTGTCATATATATATGTCCCACATTGCTGAAAACACTATTAGGACACATATATTGCACTAAAAAGTGAAAATTGATTGTCTTTGCGTTGTTTTGAGCAAATTCTTCGAGTTTGAAAAGAAATTTTGAAGCTGTGTCACGGCAATAAGATCATTGTGTGAAATCCAGTGTGGATATTGGCTGTCTGTATTGGTGGGTACAAAGTGACGTCATTGATTTTCAGCACATCTGTTCATTAATTCATGAGAAAGACTTGATTCGAACTAATCAGCGCTCTCTGTTGTGAACAAGATGCAACTTCATTAATATGCAGGACATACTGTAGCTTCGAAGACTCTTTTTACCTGTTGCAGTATTTAGACAGACGCCACGTTGTGTTGTCAACCGTAAGCAAAACAAGTAGTATAAGAATTGTTCACAGACATGGGTTGTCAGGGTTGCGTTTATAAATGTGCGGCAACAAAGGCTTTGTTTCCATTTCCCTACGATGAGAGCACAGCTCGTGTGTGGACGCACATGTGTGGATTACAGCGGTCTGCTAACACGCAACAAAAATTTGCTTCTAAGGAACATTTTTTGCTGCTCTCTGAATCACTGTCTATGTTTGTGTTGCTAGTGTGAAAATCAGCTGAAGTGCACATAATGAAATTTCCCTCTTCATGCAAACCCTTCCCTCTTTTGTCACTTGACTGTCAGGGTTCAGTTAGAGGAAAAATGAGCGATGACCCAAGTGCAGGAAAAAAATGAGTATTTATTAATAATAAAATAAAACAAAAGGCAAACTAAACTACCCAGAGGGGGAAAAATTAACAAATCAAATAAATAGACAAACAAACTGGGCAGGCTGGCAGGGATCAAGACTGGAGAACAGGACAGGGCAACATACGGCGATGAACTGGCACAGGACAGCAGACATGAGGAGAATATAAGCAGTAAATATAATAAACTAATAATGTGTTAACAAGGAGGGTGGGACTAGACAATAGACGAGAGAGCACATGACACAAGAAAACACCACAAGCCATGTGCTCACATAAAACAAGACTAGAACACGCAGCCAATGAGATTAACCTCGTGTTCATATGACAACACTTAAGCACATGCTTAAACATGCACCACATGCTAAACACAAAACCTACGGAGGACTAAACACAAGACACAAGTACATGATGAATAAAAACACTTACCGTGCACTCACACATGCAGCGTGCATGTTTCATCCCAGCGCCAACCTAAACCAACTAGACAGACGCTGGGAATCAAACACCACGCTGCAGACAGACGAACACGAACACCAGGACTAAAGCGCGCAATCGCAAATACGCCCAGACCTCACGTGCCCGCATCAAGTGGGAACGCGCTTGGACCGTGCGCATTCACACTCACCAATGGCACTCATACAGAGACGCACACAAATGACAAAAGCAGTGCTCGACCCGAGAAAACTCAAGTCGAGCACCACACAAGACGTGGCAGGACTATTGTCTGGACTCTGCAACTAAAACAAGAATTAACAAGACCAGAGTGGGAGAACTCTGACATCGACACTCCTACCTAAACAAAGCTGGACTTTGCCCACTTTCCTGAATTTTTTCAAAATAAAGGCGTGAAAACACCCAGCTGAGAAGAGTGGGTTTCATGACCCTTAATGGCCCGTTTCAACTGAGTTGTACAGTATGGTACTGTTCGATTCGGTACGCTTTTATTGTCGTTTCCACTGTCCAAAGATACCTAAAAGTGAACCGTACTGTACCCCTTTATGGGTTCCCTTTTGCAAAGGGTGCCTAGCACGACAAAAGGGTACCAAAAGGCAGAGTGCAGCTGAATGCTCTTGGTTTACAGAGATACATCAGGAACTGCAATTTTTAAAAACACAGACGAGACTTTACACCGTAATAAAATATACATATAATAATGAGCCATGGTCGACTCAAGATCAAACAAACCTTGTCGTTGTCTTGATGAATAGCCACAAAGCCAAGAAAAACAAAATCTGTTGTGTCCTGTTGTTGTTTTAGGAGCCTGTCTAAAAGTGCGAGTGGTTTCACTTTACCCAGAGAGCTTGCCAAGCGTATATATTTGAAATAACGAACATCTTGAGCTCATATTAATAACGTGCACATGATTATTGAAGTGCTTCTAACATCCGATCCTTTCAGAAATGGACAAACACAAGAGTGAAAAAGTGCTAAAAAACAAAGGAAAAGCTGGAAAAAACAGAGCAGCAAATGATTCTTTCTGCAACATAACAGATGAACAAACTGGCACGTTTAACTATTATCATCGCCTTTTGGACTATTATGAACTTGAAATGACGGAATTACCTTCTAATAGAGGTTACATGTGCTGCTGAAGATTAAAGATACAGATGAGAGGATTGTACTGACCGTAGGCTATTTGTTTAGTTGTTTTTTTGTATGCTAAATGTATGCTGTGTGTAGTTTTTCTGTAATTGGTAACATATCGGAGACTGTAAAGGTCTGTATGTGTTCATATATGTTGCATTTATTTATTTATTTCATATTATTGCAGACGTTGCAGTAGGCTATTTCATCCTTTTATTGATCTGCAGTTATAATCAAATCATGTTTATTGAAAGGTTAGTAATGAACATTAATACACAAGTATTTGTGTATGAAGCATCTGTTTTGTGAGAAGTGCTTCTCATATATGTGAACGATCCAGATGGCTTTGCTGTAGACATTTCCTTGAGTAAAAAAATGATGTCCTCTGAAACTTTCTGTCGTACACTACGCCCACCAAATGGGAACTAATGGTACCCTTTTGGCAGTGGAAATGCAACCCTGATAAAGGTGACCCGTATCGACCCATACTGTACCATACTGTACCACTCAGTGAAAACGGGCAATTAAATAATAAGCCCATCTCTGAACCTCTGGTGAACTCTCATGTCATAATAAATTTGCCACGTTTAGGATCTAGTTTATTCAAAATCAAGGATCTTCACTGCCTAATTGAGATACAACATAATGTGGGTTTGATACCGGACATTTTTCTGTGCCATATCTTTAAATGCAAAAAACAAATACCACTGTATTTTCAATAGATTTCAGTTCAGCTGCTGCTCCTCACTGCCATTCATCTAGTTTTATTCATGAAAAACTAAACAAATGCTTATAGGTCTATTTAACAGATTTTATTTAGATTAAATTACATTATTGATGCAGTTAAAGGAACCTCATGAAATTAAAGATAGTCACATCAACCTTTCAACTGTAGTTTTTTGGTGGCTTAAAAACACTTCCGTGCATATGGTCCATTGGAGTAAATAATGACTAAGTTTTTTTGGGGGGTGAACTAACCCTTCTTAGCCCTTTGTGCAACCTTCTTAACCAGAGTCAACTTTCACAGTTTTATACTGTGAAAGACTTTTACCAAATAAACTGAAGCTAGTAACTGGCCAGTGTGATGGCAAGGCTGCTGCTTTTGATTTTAGACACAAACAAAATGTCCTTCCATCAGCTACACAGTGTGGTAAGAAAGAGCACAGCCCATTATGCAATCCTGAGAGAGCTTCCAGACTCTTCTCTATGTGGTTTCTATTTTCTCTGTGCTCAGCAGTGCAGCCCCTGACTCTTATCCGTGACTCTCATTGTGTTCCCCAGAGACCCGCCCTAAGCAGAGCCGGGCGCCAGCACTGCAGGTGAGCAGCCCTTAATGAGAGAGGTGCCTTTGGCTCCTGTGAAAGCGTCGGGGCAGGGGGGGGGGGGGGGGGGAGTTGCAGGCCCTTGTAAAATTTCGATGCTCATCTGTGTTTCCCCCCTCTTGGCACTAACTATAGATTAATGCTGAGAGAGACAGTTAGATGGCAAGATATAGCCTACCCTGCCTGGAGTCAGTGAGCTGTGCCGACTTTGACAGCACCACAGTTGGCTGGTGACTGCTTGCAAACCTGCTCTTATTCATGCTGTTACCGTGCTTGGATAGAGGAGGAGAGATTTAACACAGTGGCTTGTCATTTTCTCCCTCATTACCTAATCTTCTCTCAAGGACTGCCTCTGAATTTACAGAAAGTCAATTAAGCCATTCTGAAAAGCAATCCTGGTGGTTATTAATCATTTCCCAGGGTTACTAATCAGCCCTGCCACAGGGCAGTACAAACCGGGCATGCTTTTCACTCAGTGGTACAAGATACAGCGAAATTTATGGAGCACCATAAAGAGAATTACAAAGACAAATTAAATATGTTGATGCCTTGAAACAAGACACTATATGTTTGGATGAAACCTGGTCTCCCTCTACACTGTTAGGGATTTTTGTAAATTACACAGTATTTAACTGTAATATGAACTGTATTTTACTGTAGGAAAGTTGTGCAGTATGTTACTGTATTTTAAAGTTGCATTGTGAAAATTATTGTATATCTTACAGTAAAAATATACATACAATTCTGTAATTGCATGTACAGCAAGATAAATGGTGCTTTTGCTGTAATTGATTTACAGTAAGTTACAGGAAAACTGCTGCCAGTAAGTTACTGTAGATTCTACAGGAAATTGTTAATGTTGTATACTCTATCCCTTACACTGTTAACGATTTTTGTAAACTATGCTGTATTTAACTGTAATGTGAACTTTAGTATTTTACTGTAGAACATTTATGCGACATGTTACTGTATTTTAAAATTGTGTTGTGAAAATGACTATATTTTACACTAAACATATACAGTACTGTAAATACATACACATCAAGATAAATAGTGCTTTAAATGTAAATGTGGTATTTTTGGCTGTAATTGATTTACAGTAAGTTACTGGCAAACTGCTGCCAGTAAGTTGCTGTAGATTCCACAGGAAATTGTTAACGGTGTAGTCAAACATTTACAGTACACACGTTTGTGCATAATAGTCCAAGTAATGACATATCAAATGATATATAATCCTTTTAAATGATTATTTTGGGAATGTAGAATTAGTATTCAGGTCAAATTAAAACAATCCGAATGGAAGTATTAGAACAGCACAATTATTTCTATTTTTTTTTATGTTTATTGTTGCATTTCGATACTCTGTTAACAATATGTAATCTTACAGCTTATGTCTACTAGCCAACCAAGGCTCATTGTGAAAACGTAGTCCTGTGGACATTTCTGGAGACCCCGAAATACGTCCCAGGGGGTACGTATTTTTGCAGCTTTTGTTTTCGCAAATCCGCGAGAGGCCACTGCGTATGCTTTTTTGTATCTCGCAAGTGCCTTTTGCTCCCATGCTGTTCTCACGTAAACCCACCAGAGGCCGCTGTCGATCGTCCGTCTGTCTGTCTGACTGAATGATTGACTGGGCGACCAGCCAATCGACTAACCCACTCTCCTCCTTCTCTAAACCCAAACAATTTTACAGATTGACCCGCTCACCCACATACTTCCCTAAACCCAACCAAAGGTTTACAAAAGCCGTCCAGAAAAACAAAAAAAGCCCTCATCTGATTTTTACCCTGTTTTCGGATTTTACCGCATTTTCAGCCTGTTGTTCACTCGTTCATTTTAATTTTTTGATTCTGTTTTTGTCTTACCTGATTTCTGGAACAGCTCTTCCCTGGACTCGAACCTGGTCGTCGTCGTGGTCAACTCCTCTCTGCGTCTCAAGTCTGTCGATGTACGCGACAAGCTAATGGGACAAACTGGTTGCGGCAGGAAAGGCCTCCACACGGAGGTAAGCGGTCAGCCGGTAAGCGGCAAAAGGAACGGCGTCATACCGCCCCTTAGCATTGGCTTAAAAATGAAAAAAATAAAACGCAGCCATACGTACCTCCGGCTACATAATTCGCAGTCTCCAGAAACGTCCACGGGACTACGTTTTCAGAATGAGATTGCAACTAGCAGTCAATGTGATACACTTAAAATTGGCTTAAATTGTATTTGTTCCCTCATTAGAATTTAACCTTACTGTACTAACCATAACCAACCAGCCTACTAATGCTCTGATTTAGTTGCTGAGATGTTCAGAATGTATTTTTAATTAAATTATAAGTATAGTTTACATGAGAATGAAACGATCACTTTGTCACAATCAGTAATTCAGGCTTATTGATCGATGGTAAACATTCACTTTTATTCGGACTACAATCCTGTAACCATATGAACTACAAATCCTGTCATGCACCTTACTTACACCTGCTCCGGTTTACCTTTGATTACACACACACAGCTGGGAGCTGCTCAAGGTCTGATTATTCAGTATATATAGTAGAAAGTCTTGTTGGTTTATACCCTGTAACATCATGAAGCGTAATCCTGTCTAGTCTTTCTGTGTCCTTGTTTTTACGTTATTGATAGTGGTGGGCAGTGACGGATTTAGGCATGGTCAATATGGGCAATCGCTCAGGGCAGCATCTTGTTAGGGGCGACATGAAGACAAACACCCACGCCCCCGACTCTTCTCTTTCATCAGCGACACCCCCCAAGCTTTAAAACATTTTGAAACATGTCTATACATCGACACCTAGTAGTCATTTGCTATCTATTGCTCTGGAGCAGCTTCAGCAAAGAAACAGATAAGCAAATTGAGGTATTAAACCCCATGTTGTAGAGTTGAGGTTTCAAGTGATTTAGTGAAGCGTTGAGAGTTCCTGACTAGCATGCAGAGACAATGGGTTTGAATCCAGGGAGATGCAGCTATAGATGTTAGTTTTTAAATGCTCTGTTCTTGTAGTGTGTTTTGTTTTAACATTTGTCTGACGTTCAAATGAACACTTTGTAAATAATATATTTTGGTTTGGTCATAAAATAGTAACATTATTAAAATACAACAAGTCATATTTCCAGAGTATTTGTACAAGTCGGGATTCAAACCTGGGCCATTTGCAGCACAGTAACTTTGTGCACACTCACGGCACGCTAGGCTACATGAGATATTCATTATTTTCTGACCTTGTAAGTCAAACGCAGATTTGCCAGGTTTAAAGCACTTCTTTAATGGCCAATGCTTTGAATTGCTTTTGTCACATAACCTGGTGTTTCAAAACACTTTAGTCATATAACCTATGTTTCGAATCACCTTAGTCATGTGACCTAAGTGTTTCAGATCATGCTTCAGTGCAATATTTTGAAACTGTGTCAGAATGTCAGTTTCACTTCAACCACCCCTAGTTATTGATTCTTTGCTGCCTTCGCCCTTTGGATTACCTGTATGTTATTGTTTACTCCTGTGCTGTGTTTGACTATTGCCTGCCTGACTACTACTTAATAAAAAATGCACGTGGCTTCTCAACTCTTATGTCCATTTTCCTTACAGTTACACACTCATTTAATCACCATTCAAATACTATTGATGTCAATGGCTACTGATTTAAAATATTTTTTTTGTTCAACAGAAACTAATTTAGGTTTGGAACAAGCTGAAGGTGAGCAGTGTTGGGCAGTAGCATCGCTACAAGTAGTGACGCTACTAGCTTAACTACATTTCTCAGTAGCGTGGCGGTAGCATTGCTATTTTCTAAATCAAATAGGTTTTTAGTAGCGAAGCAATTTTTTAGTTAAGTAGTGCATTAGCGTCCACACAAACTACATTTACTAATCAAGGATCAATAAGTGACGTTACCAACATTCACGGAGCTGTGAGGCTGGTGTCTGGCTGATGACAGTAAATCCATGAGGGTGAGAAAATGACGATTTATTTTTCCTGTTTTACGATGGTCGACAACAAATCTTTTGGTGCATTACTGCCACCTCTTGCACTGGTGCTCTGGTTGGTGATGTTGCTAACACAAGAAATTAGCTTGATGGAAAGATGACTGAGTTATTTCTGAAGCAGGATTCCTTGTGTTCATACCTCGAGAAGTACATGTTAAGATGCAATAATGTTAATTCTGATGATGTGTTTAAAAATACTTTAGCAATTTATAGTAAGTACTATAATGTTTTTGAACTACATAGCAGTGAAGTACTCAAATTAATTAATTGTGGTACTTTTTATTAAATATATATTTAGTTTACTGTGGTAAAGGCTAAATTATACTATGGCAATTACTATTAGTTTATGATAGCTACTAATGATACTACATTATGTAGTGTAATTCATTAATGAAAAGTTGCAAGCATATATAATGCTTATTCCAAAATATTTCCCTTTACTGTAACTTACTATAGTATTTTAAATGTGTGCTGTTATATACTAATTTGTTTCTGTTTAGTAATATATATTAAGTAAGTAATGAATTAAGTAATTAATTAATTATTGACCTAAAAAATTCTGCGTCATATGTTTCATTGACAGTTTTATTGCTCACTAAGTTATGCATGACTTGGATTTAAGTTGCCTTGATTTAAAAATGAAAACTGCAAAAATTGTTTAGATGTAGCTGATCTACTTTTGCCAAGTAGCTTTTAGCTTAGCTTGCTACATTTTCTAGAGGGTAGCTTTTAGTGCAGTCAAGCCACATTTTAAGTAGAGTAGCTAATAGCTTAGCTCACTACATTTTTCAAGTAGCTTGCCCAACACTAATGGCAGAATTTTCAGTTTTAGGAGAACCTGATGTCCTACAGAGGCCTGGTGTCCTACAGATTTTCGCTCCAGCTTGCCTTAACACACCTGCAAGGATGTTTTTAGAAAGCCCAGTAAGAGCTTAATTAGCTAGCCCATGTGTGTCTGTTTGGGATTGGAACTAAACCTTGCAGGACAATGGCCCTCCAGGACCGAGTTTGGACACCCCTGCTTTAGGGCAATAAACAGAACAGAATTAGAATTTGCATATTTTAAATGAACTGAATATCAGCTTATTAACTTAACTCTAAAACCTTGTTTGAGGTCTTGAAAGGATGGATAAACACCCTAATTCCTAAAACATAAAATTAAGTTTAATTTCTTAGCATGTTATTCAGTAATTCAGTTTATTTCCACCACTCAAATCTCAGCACTTTTGCATCTTTATAAATAAATCTGATTTTATTTCAGGAGGACGTTCACCTATACACAAATGTTGCCAATAAAAGTAAAAGCTCTCCCCAAACACACAATTTAAAGTGTCCTGAAGTCACTTTTTATGAAATGCCTATCTTGCCTTAGCAATTGTTACCAATTATTCTTCTACTACGTATCTTGGAGATCCAGAGCTCTGATAGCAACTAGTCAAAGTGTAACCTGTATTTTTTCATTTGCAGGCCCACTGAGGGTTAATATGTATTCCTGAAGCTGCACAGCCACACAGAAACTCTCATCAGGACCAGCCCATGTGTGACACATTCATCAGTTTGCTGCTGAAAGAATGATTTCATGGACAGAGGTGAGGGTTATCGCCACAGTATCAGCTCCTGGGAATTGAATTTTAGAAATCATACACCAGATTTGATCTCTTTTATCCTTGGCGTTGCTTGATAATCAGTATGGGAGAAAAGACGGATGTGTGTGACAGCACGGATGTGTGCAGCATATGGTTTTCGCTCATAATTAGCATAATCTATTCATGCATCAGTGGTTCTCATTTGCTTAACTAGACATAGTGTCATCACCTTGTCATTTTATACTATGAACTTGTACATCATTTGAAGCAGCAGCCACTGTGAGTCATAAAATGTTGGCTGCATCACGACCAGCACTGAAGAAAGAGTCTGAGATTGATGCGTCATAGTCTTAATATTTTATGGGCCAACTATATCAGTCACTCTACATTCTTCCAAATTCAAAAGAATGTTTTGCATTCCAAAGTTAAGCTCCATGATATGCTGTCATTTACAAACTCATCACTGCATGTTCTACTCATCCCATGGTACTGTTATTTTACAATGAGAGTTTTGAAGGAAAGGTATTAATTCTTTAAAAAAAAAAGGTATTTGAGTCTTAAAGAGTTTTCACTCAAGATGCGTTTACATGCAATAATATATATATATATATATATATATATATATATATATATATATATATATATATATATAATAACTTTGTAATGATAATGTATAATGGTCAAGTGTGATGAATAACTTGCAATAATTTGCTGGCTGCAGTTCACTGAACAGTCACTAGTGTCCCCATGTCAAAATATGGGTTTCTGAATTCAACATAACCTTTAAAATATTTAGATCTGTGTTCTTAAGAGCAATAGAAAACTAGTGAGAATTGCATCATGGTTGGTAATACATTTCTTGGAAAAATATATTGAATCTTTTTTTTACATCTCAATGGCATTCCCAGAAATATGTGACTTGCATGTTGCCATTTTTACTCAAGGGCACTCATGTGATATGAAAAATTAGTCTAGGCATACAGAAAATGATGAGCACAAAGCCCTTCGAATAGCACGGGCAAAACATCAACTGTATGTACTGAAATATTTATGATTTCTGTTTGCTCACAGAAAATGTATTCAGCTGGAATACATAGATGGTTTTGGCCATCAAGGGAGAAATAGGTTTTTTGCCACAACTGGTGTACTTAGAGAAAATCTAGCAGCAAGGCTGCGTGCTAACTGCACCATAACTTACCACATTGTAATCCCTTGTGTAAAACAATTTCTTTCCTTTATAATTAAACTTTATTCAAAAGCTACTTAAAAATTCTATAAAAAGTGTATTATTTAAGAAATAAATTATTTTAGAGCGGCACTGTCACCTCACAGTAAGAAGGTCGCTGGTTCAAGTCAAATTAACACCAAAGTTGGGTATTGTCATCTAAAGCCCTTGTCAATGATAAATTGTGAATGCCCTTCATGTGGTGGCCTCACAAACTTTGATGTTTCGCCACGAAAAAGGAAGTAGTTAACCAGTTATAACTTGTTTTAACTATAACTAGGCATGCATTGTCCAATCTGCCTCAAAATTCAAGTTTGAAGTCGTGTCCTGAACATGTTTGCATGCCAATATTCAGTTACAGCCATAGTGCCACCTGCTGGCAACAGGAAATTACATGTTTTACACTGTAACAAACTTTAGCTATTTAATTATATCGAATCCATGTTCTGTTAATCGAAAGATCTTTATGATGTAAAATTGCGAAGATCCAGAGTTTTTGCCAAAGGGTGGGTCTGTGGTGGACTGACAAAGTTCAGTGTTTCCCCATAGAAGAGGAAGTACTTATAACTCAGCCACACAATGTCTGATCTGCCTGAAAATTCATGTTTGGGAAATTCATGAGATTCCTCTCCTGAAGACATCTACATGACAATATTGATAGTGATAGTGTCACCTTCTGACAGAAGAAAGTTTGGCATGAATCTGTGTTTTTCTCAGGACTTTTTTATACATATCAGCTTAAATTACTACTGTTCACTGTTCTCTGTCATCATAAGGCCACTGGGCGGCGGTAAGCCCTGGTGCGAGGACCCATTCATCGCTGCTTGCAGCTTTAATTACTCTTGTTTTTTAATAAACTGATTATTGGGATTTATGTCACAGGTGTGTCCACATAGCTTAACTTCTAATTATTATTTGACCTCAGGGTCATCAGTTCTATCAATCGTTTATGCATTTGGCTCTCCAAAAGTGTGATAGTCACTACTCTAAAACTGATCTTCTTGCACTGCGCTATTAAATGAGCTAATTTATCACAATATTCTATGTGTTCGCTTATACAGTATCTGCTAAAAGGTTTTCAAATGAGCCCATGCATTTTCCCCGAGGTTTGTATTTGGCTAACACGACTTTAGATGAGGAGAGCAGATCTTTCACTATGCAGGCAATTCCCCTGCTGTGATTAAACATGCATGCTAGAATTATAGCTAAAGGTGAAATGCTTTTTTAAGCACCACTAATTAGTTTGGAGGATTTCCCTTTTTTAGCCATTCAGTGTGTGCATAGATAAACGTTGGGTTTGGAGGTAAAATATTCTTTTTTTTTATTTTAAACATTGCTTCGAGAGAAATATTGCACTTATAATATTGTTGAAAAAAACCCTCCATGTCTATGTATTGACTACTTGGACTGGGTCTGTTTTAATTAAAAAGAAATCAATTCTTTGTGAAACATGCATTTGCTGTTAGCTATTTACTGTGGAAAAGCTCATCATTTGTTACAAGCAATTTGGTAATCTTCAAAAACACGATGGTAATTAGGTTATTCATTTACTTTCATTCCTGCATGACGTTAATGCTGAAGTGTATTTTTATGTTGGATTATTAATGCATGGGTTCAGGAAATGAAGAGACAGCTGATGTCTGGAAGTTTCCTTCAGTGTTTTGAGAAAATGCACAAGCTGTCACAGTCATCTTCAGCTACATGTGGGTTCATTAACTTTTGTGCATGTGCACATCAATTGAGCTCTACATTACACTGCCAGAAAGAGGAGGCTGTTAGGGCAGTATACAAATGTGAGAACGGGGGTAAATGTGCATTGAATTAGAACCCAGGAACATTGGAAAGATACAGTACATGCCTCTCTACATAAAATGCATTGCATTTTTCAGTGGAAATAAACAATAGAAGCATTTAAAACACATTTAAAACTAGCTTGGGACATTTAACACTTAATTTAACATGTAATAACATTAAAGATGATTGTGAATGCAGAATTATTAGCCCTCCTGTGAAATTTTAATTCTTTCAAATTATGTCCCAAGTGATGTTTAGCAGAGCAAGGACATTTCTTACACTTATTTCCTATTATATTTTTTTCTACTGGAGAAAGTGTTCTTCTGTTTTAAATAGTTGTTATTATTTTATTTTAGTTTGGCTGGGATAACAAAAAAAGAAATTTAAAATTAAAATAAGGCTTAACTAGGTTAATTAGGTTAAATAGGCAAGTTTAGTTAAAGACTGCACTAAGCTGAATACCAGTATCTTGAAAATAACTATAATATTCTGTAATGTCATCATGACAAAGACAATAAAAGTTAGTTATTAAAATTATTATGTTTAAAGAAAATGATTAAAAAACTGTTAAAAAGCATTTGGGAAATATTTGAAAGAATTTGATAAATTAATAAATTAATTAATAAATGTCAATAATTTTGTCTTAAACCAGGAAAACTAAGCTATCAGGCTAATCAGAATCAGTGATTAACAGTTATTATGATGGTTAATATTCAGTATATGTAATATTTAGATGATACCTATTAACCTTTTTTTCTTACAATCATTATTACATATTTAGGTCAGACAACATATTTAGGTTAGACACATATCTAGATGGATCTGTAATTGCTGCTGTAACAAAAAAAAACTTCCTGATATTTAAAGTTGTAATATTTATTATAAACATAAAGAATGTTTAATACGATTGGGAACTTTTAAGACTTCAGTTTGAGCTGATCATTTTACCATCATCATCATCATCATCATCATCATCATCATCATCATCATCATCATCA
>CAIGQZ010000690.1:9346700-9368460 GCA_903798205.1 Danio tinwini | reverse complement strand
CATCATCATCATCATCATCATCATCATCATCATCATCATCATCATCAGTGTGCAATCATTGTCAAAGCGCAGCTCCCCATCTAACTCATATTTGCCATTTAAATCATATTCTATAAATGATCAAAACCAGTATTTTAAACAATGACAGAATCTGCATGAAGAAACAGTGGTGTTATATTTAACTGTGTACAGTAATTGCTCTACATAAAACCATTCAACCCATGACAAGTTTTATAGAAAAAATCGTTTGTTTCATGCCTACAGTAATTATGAGTTATACATCCAGTCACCCGTTTGTATGACACCCAGACACCTCAAAGTATACTGTATAGGTGATAAACAAAATAAAGCTGTACTTAGTCATCAGTCATCAGATATTTCATTATTGTTGCAGAGGAAAAAATATACTTATACTATTACATACTTCAGGTCGCTAATGACAATTAACATAAAATGAATTGAAACAGATATGTTTTTATGTTGTTTATACTGAATAGATTGATTGAATTCTAAGAAGGTTGATGTCTAACTTAAAATAATAAATGATTGAATTTTGAGACAATGGCACAGAGGTCAAGGGACCGCAAACATGTTGCATGTTAAGAAAACAAACGTAAATAGAAAAACGCTAACAAATGGACAGAACTTTAGTTCAGTTTGACAACAAGCATGCATGCAAATTCTCACAATACACGCAAATACTCAAAAGTGCTGAAAATAGCACAGGCCTTAATGGAAATGTGTCAGGGGATCCCAAAAATAGACAAACCCGGCTGCTTCCTGTTTAGAGTCAGTGGTGCTGTCAGCGAGCTGAGGCTCTGCCAGATATTCTACACATTAGGCCATTTGTTCACATGGAAAACCTACTAAAACCCTGTTTACAGTGTGTTTTTGCCTCATGATGTCAGAATGTGCTGTTTTCTACTTTCTGATTTGCTAACATTGCTTTAATCTAATGCTACACTGTAAAAATCCATAAACTAACAGTTTTCTGTATTTGGTGATTCATATTTTTATTTTCCCCCATTTATTTATGCTTTTGAATTCCATTATGGGACCTTGATCTGTCTTCCATCAACTTTTAACCTTGAAACTGTGTGTGAACGCAAATTCTCTGTGTTGGTGTTGTATATTACGGTACAAAATCCTTGTAATAAACCGCCAGTACATGTTCAGTTATTTTACAGACTTCTTTATATATTATTTCTTATACATTATATTATTGTAAAAGTGTAAAAAAAATCACTTTGTTAAACTGTAGAGTTGAATTTTCAGCATCAAAAGTCGACAGAGCAGAGATCAACATCCCATAATGCAATTCACAACTGTAAATAAATGTAAACACTTGTGAATCACAAAATATGAAAACTGTTAATTAACAGATGTTTTTATAGTGCAAATGCAGAGCACCACGTCACTTTACTCGCAGGACGTTTTTCACCTCATGCTAATTTTTTTTTTATCCAAATTTTACTTTATATTGGAACTTTTTTGTTCTTGATATTGTTCAGAAAATAGCATGGCTCATCCCAAATAGCTACTTGATTAGAAATAAGATAAAAGAAATTTCATTTAGAATTATTCATTGTACATATCCAGTCAATACTCTCTTAGTAAAATACAAAAAGATATTGATACTAGGGCAGCATGGTGGTGCAGTGGGTAGCAAAATCACCTCCCAGCAAGAAGCCCCAGCTGGGTCGGTTGGCATTTCTGTGTGGAGTTTGCAAGTTCTCTCCATGGTTTCATGGGTTTCCTCCAGGTGCTCTGGTTTCCCCCACAAGTCCAAAAAAAAACATGTGGTATAATTGTCCGTAGTGTGAGTGAGAGTGTATGGATTTTTCCCAGTGATGGGTTGGAAGGGCATTCGCTGCGTAAAACATATGCTGGATAAGATGGAATTCATTCAGCTTTTTCTTTCTTTTTGTGATTGAGAATGTTGATAAAGACTTGTCCTTACTATGGAAAAGTGTTTTGTTTGGTTTTGTTAATTACAAAACAGAACCTTTACATAAAAAGAAAATATATTTCCTTAACCTTCTTATTATGAATCCAAAAAAATTAACAAATCAAAACCTTTTTTAATATTTCGCAAATTTTTCGCTAAAATTTGCGCAGTAGATGCAATTGAGGTGAATTGTGCAGGTTCATGGCAAACGCACCACCCACTTTACGTCATCTGCACCACACGATGGTATTTCACCATTGTTCATGCGTTTGCATTGACTTTGTATGTAAGTTAATCCCACAGTTACTTAACTCTGTGTTTGGTGTGAACCCAGCATAAGGCTTTTATCACAACCTGTTGATTTTGCACGCCCTTGATAGCGCATCACAGTGTATTTTTGTGTTTTCATGTGGTCAGAGATTCTTTCATAAAATGAATTAGGAAAAACTCTGTTTACAAAAATACCCATGTACTGTATGTGTGGAAATGGCCTGAGGTTATTGATGTTATTGCTTATTTTGACATTTTGATCATTGTATATTTTTAGCCCTAATAATCTGACGAATTGCACAATTATCGTTAAATTAAATGTTATTTTTAATAAAACAGTTACTTTCAGAACTTATCTCAGATCTCCGACAACACTGCTTACTCTAAGCAGAACCCTAATGGAGACCCAGTTAAGAGGTCTCACTCTTCAGAAGTTCACTTGATTTGTCAACACACTATTTACTTTGGAAGTTTGTGACTATTTTTTTATAGCACATTTCATGGACAATGGCAATTCAAAGTGCTTTACATAAACAAGAATAAAAGACACAAGAACATAAAAACAACAAAGAATAAAAAATTAACTTAATTTAACTGATTAAAATGTGTTAAAACAGGTTTTAAACGAATAGAAAAGAAATACATAGTGCAATATGATTTATGACCAATTTAGGTTACAAAATGTCATTATTATGAATAAATTCATTTAAAACATGTACAGATATGGTATCTATACAAAATCTCACCTTGGAATTATAAGGTTCTGTCTGCGTTCTGAATGATTTTGAATCATTGAGCTTCAAGTTTTTGCATTCCATAGCAAACAGTATGTGTGTAACATTATTATTTTTTTTTTTTCATAAAACGTCCTAATGTAAACAACTTATAAAAAAACATCCCATAATGTAAATAAGTTGTCATTTAATAAGAATGTCAATAACTCAATTTTGACAAAAATGTCACATAGAACCTTATAATTCTAAGGTGACGATATGTAAACGAGAGGAATTTGCTGTGGCACATAATCAGGTGAAAATATCTGTGGCAAGTTGCTTCATAAACACCCTCGCATTTATCTCCATTTCTATGAGTGTCATGGGGTAGAAAGGCAGAGTAATTTGCTCCTCCTTTTTCCCGGTGAGTTTCATTTAGCCTCCTGATGTGAGTTATTATCTACCCATCAGAAAACAGGGCCAGAACAGATGATGTTTACCTCCTTGATGGTGTGGTGAGGGGCAGAGAGAGATCATTTGTCATAAAAGCTTGCACTTTACCTCCTTTAAGTGATCTGTTCGGCCCACTCTTTAAGAGAGGAGCCACACACAGCAACTCAACGTCTCAGAGAGAGCACTTCTATTTATTAGCCGTGTTCACTCTACTCTGGTAAGCATCACTTTCACCATTGTTCATGCTTAGGGTTAAGCGTTGGTTCGTTGAAGTCTGGCCTATTATTTTAGCTTGGTGGATCACAAAATCAGTACAATGATCCTTTAGATGGGTCCAAAATGGCATAATGTCTAGTACATTCAGTTAAAAATTTATTTATTGATTATTAAATAAGATATAAATGGTTTTCTTTCCGCATACTAGGAATTTGGAAGGACTGCCTTTTTTGTATATTGTTTTCATATAATATGAATTCAGACATGCTATTTTGACATACTTTTTTATCAGATAATGCTGCTCTTTTTTGCATACTGCTGTATGTAGTCTGACTTTCAGCTCTTTTGGCATATCGTTTCTGCATACTATGAATTTGTACTTGCTGCTCTTGTGCTGTGCTGAGCCGATTTTCACATATTTATAATACCGTTTACTTACCATTCAGACATAGTTTTTCTTTTCTATCATATTGTTCTTTTTTATACCTGCAATCTGATATACTGCTCTTCTGATGTAGTTTTTTACATACTGTACTTGAAATTAGACATACTTGTCTTTTTGGTATTGCTTACAACCTGCAAAGTACTGCGCAAGTACAGTAAAGCAATGGCATACTTTTCTGTAATAATAGTATAAGTATAAAGAACACATAGGTATAAGGGATCAAACTGTAATGCTTGGGTAATAAGCGGGTAACAACAAGATATTCCACATGCAAAGTACCACATAAGTATGTTGAATTTATGGTGTACTTTTCTATAAAGTGCAAAGGAACAAACTAATGTGGTAATAAGGGGTAACAACAAGATATTCAACTCACAAAGATCTGCATGAGTATATTGAATTTATGGTGTACTTTTCTGTAAGAGGGCGGTACGGTGGCTCAGCAGTTAGCACAGTCGCCTCATAGCAAGAAGGTCACTGGTTCGAGTTCCGGCTGGGCCAGTTGACAATTCTGTGTGGATTTTGCATGTTCTCCCTGTGTTTGCATGGGTTTCAGTCTAAAGACATGCGCTATAAGTGGATTGAAAAAAACTAAATTGTCTGTAGTGATTGTCCACAGTGTGTGTGTGTGTGTGTGTGTGTGTGTGTGTGTGTGTGTGTGTGTGAATGCAAGAGTGTATGCGTGTTTCCCAATACTGGGTTGCGGCTGGAAGGGCTTTCACTGTGTAAAACATATGCTGTAATAGTTGGTGGTTCATTCCGCTGTGGCAACCTCTGAAATAGAGACTAAGCTGAAGGAAATTGAATGAATGAATTAACTTTTCTGTAAGTCTTCTATACATAAAAAGAATGTAAAGAAAACAATATGTAATGATTGGGTAATAAGTGGGTATAACATCCATATGCAAAGCATCTGTGTAAGTACACTAATAACAGTATCCTTATTCACTACCTGGGTTTTATAATATGATATGTTTGGTGAATAAAAGGTTTACAACCTATAAAATTATTAATACCTTATTGTATACTGTACTTACTTTAAATCTGCAATTCCATATAAGAAGGAGTATAGTAGTTTAGGGGGAAGGAATGACTTTGAAGTGAAGTTTATTTAGAAATTAATTTCGAGAGGATCACGTGCTTTTCATTGACCATGGCTGGTCCCTTATTAGCTAACACGGTATTCACCAATAAGACCATTCCTAAGTCACTATAAATAACCAGAGTTTAATAACTCAGTTATCTTCGACTTGAGGAAACCTCCATCCACCCCTACTCCTCCCCCTTTTCCTAGGTAGGGCAGCACGGTAGTCCAGTGGTTAGCACTGCTGCCTCACAGCAAGAATGTCACTGGTTCAAGTCCTTACCAGGCCAGTCGACATTTCTGTGGGGAGTTTACATGTTCTCCCTGTGCTCATGTCAATTTAAAGGTGCAGTAGGTGATCTGCCAGAATGCTAGCGTTAGCATAATATCTTAGAAATTGACATCTCTCCCCTGCCGTCCAAAGCCACGTCTCCTTAAGTCATGAACGTGCAAACACGCATTGAATACGATGATCTAATGTTGATAGACAACCTTATATAACACTAGATCATGTCATACACAAGTTAGTAAACTCAATGGAGACATGCACTTTGTCCAGTGTTTCCCTAAAACTAGCATTGGGGTAAAGTTAGTTTTTATCATCGCACATTTTGACTTTTTCCTTAATAATATAATGTCAGAAAAGTATTGTTTGCAAATTCTAAATAGTGAAATCCTACAATCAGCCAATGACTATAATATACAAAGTTGTTCTCTGTCAATGAAACAGTGCTAATCTTGTTTTGAAGTCATACCTACACGCTATTTCAGACCCAATATTCAAAGTGACATTAGAGTGGGAGCACGTCACAGGCTGTCACTGTTCAAAAATGAACGAATGTGCGAATGAAAAATCAAACTTCATCTCAGTAAAGCTGGTTAGGTGAAAGAGCACATCTACTTATGCTCTGTTATTCAACTTAATAAAAATCAGATAAAAAAGCAGTGCTAAAAACAAAAATACCCTGTCATCTTTTTACATTACACTGACGTCAAAACAACGAGTGACTTACTTTTCATTTTCAACTGTACTCACTGATCCTCGTACATCGCTTGTTTTCATCTCCTTTTACACTTGAACAACTAAATAAATGCTTAATTCTACTTATTAACTGACTATATTATCTATGCTGTAAAAGTCAACATTTGCTGGACATTTTCAGTGGCTGAAACACACTTCCGTGCATATAAACCCATTGATAATAAAGAACACAATCTACTTAAGCTTTGCGTGGCTAAAATAGTTTTAAAACATACCTGTTTAAAAGCAATACTTCAGCCATGGTGTCACCGTTCTGATCGTTGTTTTGAACTGCATAACGTCATTTCTGTCCAGCGTGCAAAAGTAACTTTGATATTGAGTCATGATTTAGAAAAGTTCTGGTTCTGCATTTTTGGCAGAAGCCCTTTCAAAAACTCAATCTTTTCATGGATACAAGGCCACATTGGTCTTTCAGAAAGAAGTTCAGGTTGATGCAGAGTTTGCCTGATGTCACTCTCTGTCAGCTGTAGGTGGCCATGCTTTACGTGTATGTGCAAATGACATATCTGTGTAAAGAGGCTGCGCAGAAATACACATTAAAATTTGTTGACAGACAGTTTCTGTTTCTGTTTGACTTTATTAATCAAATTTATTAATAAAGGAAAATGTACATGTCACATCAGAGCTTTCCGTACTAAAAATAGATGAAATAAGTTACATATACATAAAAACAACAATAATAAAATTGCATTCATACTGCACACCTTAGTTCCAAAACAACGAGCAAACACTTGTCCATATCTTATACTAATACAGTTCAGCACAAATCATCTGGTATAATTTTGGTTATACAATCTGATCACTGTTGGTAAAAATTACTTCCTGTATCTTTCTCTGTAACATCGGGGTTGAATTAATCTTGCACTAAAAGAGCTTGCACGCGATTGGACTGTATCAAAAAGGGGACGTGTCATAATTGAGTTATTTGTCGGCCAGACAATTTTTAATTGGACAAACATTTTTTAGTCTTATGCTTTTCCCAAATTATAAAAATACATATAAATACATTTAGATCATTTACTTTAATCAGTATGTCGGAATGTAAAGAGACTTTTAACCAGCACAGCAAAAAATGTTTCTGAAGACAATCACTGCACCTTTAATAAAAAAAAAATTACCCAAACTGTTGGGTTGGTCAATACTGTATTTGGCCCAGCATTGAATAAATACAACACAGCCTTTTTTTTTTAAATAAATATATTCAGACACATTGCTCTTTTTCCATAATGTTTTTCTTCATAAGAATTCAGACACACTGCTCTTTTGTCAATATGTTTTTTACACACTGTTATTTTGCCATGATGTTTCTACATACTATAAATTCAAACACACTGCTGTTTTTTCATAATGTTTTATTTTGCATACTACAAATTCATACACTGCTGTTTTGGGGTACAGTTTTGTTCACCCTATGAATTAAAGTAAACTGTGATTTTTACAACACTGTCTTTTGCAATATATGAATTCAGACATAATGCTTATGGAAGTAGGCATATTTGAACACAGTGTATGACAACTTGCCAGACAGTAACCATTCCATGAACACCAAAGCTCTTTCAAATTCTTTGCAGTCTTGCATCATGTCAGTGAGTTTCCCACTCGCATTCCTTCATAAAACATAAATACCCAGTTCTGAATTAAGTTTTTATGCCATGTCAGTAGATTGCAACATTTGACTTTATTTATTGCTTGCTGTTTTAATCTATTGCTGCGGATAACATTAATACGGCTCTATCAGTCCAAAGATTCACTGACTCGACAGATCGCGGCGCCACAGTCATTACTGTGCAAGGTGAGCCTTGAGAGAGTCCATGAGCCCTGCTGGACTTAATGAACACTAGTTAAATCTATAGTCTGGCCCCAGGCCGGGTTGACTTGTTTTGATTCAGGCAGTTTTGCAGATGCAGATATTTCTCAACGGTTCCTGCAAGCTGCACAGGTAAACAGAGACGTGAGCCACAGGGAGCCGTGGGTAAACAAGAACAAAACTGATTACCTGAAGGTAGCATTTAGGAGGAAAAAATATATACGTGACCTCAAAACCAAATCAGGATCTAAATGGCAGCAGACTGGAGTATTTGTCTAAGATGTTCCAGAGAGGGCAAGCTGTCACTACTGAAAAATGAAAGCCGAACAGCCTGGCTCGGGGAGTGTCCCACGATGATGGGGTGGTTTGTGACCCATGAGAGATACTCAGGAATGCCTCGGGGTGCAGGTGACATTTTACGCATTTTATGCTATTTTGCCACACAGTGAATGCATGGTTCATTTTCAGCCAAAGCCTGCGCTTGGTTTTCTTTCTGTCACTTCACCTCATCTGCTGTGCATTGCAGGCCTGGCCTCTTCGGCTACTCTCAATAGAGAGATGTCATCACTCTGTCAGCATTCAGTAGCATCACAACCATGTGAGACTTGGGGTGCTAATTTGTAAGAATAAGTTCAAAATTCAAGTCTCTGTGGTCTGTAAGATTTTGAATTAAGCATAAGAATAAATCTCATCATGTTTATCTGGGTGGAAATATGTCATGTACAGTATTAAGGCCTATCCTAAAGGTACCATAGAATAAAAAAAACAGGATATACCTAGTCATAGTTGAATAATAAGATAAATGACACACCATAAGCCTCAAACATTGTTTCTTTGTTCTCATGTAAATCCCATGAGTGTAAAAGACCAGTGAAATCATAACAATCATAACAATACACAGACTCCGAGGATACTTACAAGATCATTATTAAGTACGCTCCCTGTAGCATTTGATTGGCCATTACATTTCCTAGTGATATTACAACAATTATTATTTTCTAAGGTTAACAGAGCTTATCATATTTCCTACAGTATGTATGCAGGACTCTTATTTTGAAAATGGCACAAGAGCTGTTAGGTAATGCAAAAATGAAAGCTTTGGTCATTATTTGTGCTAACACAAGGTGATACTAGCTGATGCTATTAATTTTTGCTCATGTTTTCATACATTAATCCCTGAAAATACATACCCTTTTGTTAGATAGAATTACAGTTTAGCCTAAATTTCATCCCCAACATGTAACTCAGGTTGCTATTTATTATAGATAGCTTTTAGATTTTTAGATAGCTCACTCACTCCTTGCTTAGAAAACATAAGTTTCTTCACTGCTTCAGATTGTCATATGGCAAGACATCTACTCATTGTGTTAAAATATTTGTTGACAACTGAAGTACGATTGTTCTGCTTATATATCATAGTCCATCACACTGTGTGAGCGTCAGCTCTTGCCATGAGCATTAAAGCAGAGCTCATTAATATTCACGACCCTTCCAAATAAGGTAAAAACAGACCTTTCATTCTAGGGCCAATTCCAAGCGTTATAAATAGACTTGTAAACCCATTTCTGAAGATTTTTTGCACTTACATAAGCCATATACCTTCTACGTAGACATCAGAGAACAATTTAAACATATTGCATCAGTGCACTGCACCTTCGGTCCACTTAAGGGCTATTAAACATGCAATGTGTTATTCAGTGTGGGGATGTTATCTGATGAAGACAGGAACACAGAGGGTGGGGCATTTTGAACAGTATTACATTACATATACATTATTTTTGTACTGTATAGAATTTTGTTTATGTCACAGCTCAACAAAAGCTGATGAGCTGGGCAAAGCTTCATTTGACATATTATGACAGCCACAACTAATAATGCTGTATAACAATTTCTCGTAATTGCTTCTAGATCACTTTAAATACAGCTTTTTCTCTAGAGTTCAATTGTGTTCAATACACTTTGTGGTCTACACTAAAATACACATATGATGTACTATGTGATATCTTGACCAAATTGGACTGTGTATGCGACGTGTGGTCTGTGTGACACTAATGTGAAGCCAGACTTTATTCACCCAAATGGAAAGCATATTTACCCTGTCTGAATTATTTATCTCCTTAGACCTAAGCCACATACCTTCTATGTAGACGTCAGAGAACAATAGGGTATATGCAGTGTTTTTCCTATACTGAAAAACTTCTAGTGAACGATTATTGTGACTTTTTTCAATTTTATACGGTTCCTTTTACAGCATCGATGTTGTAATGTAAATAAAATATAATTAGCTAAATAGACTTTGGCATTCATTTAATTGCTCAAGCGCAAAACGAGATGAAAAGCCATTTACTCGCATGCGCCCTTCAGGATTAACAGGTTAGCGCAGAAGCTCCATTGAATATACTGGGGTAAAATAAAAAGACATGGCAGGAAAAAAATTAATTTAATGCAGTGCTTGTACATTCTGAGACCCACTGTATATTGGTTATCTCTCAGCCAATGGAGATCGCTGATTTTTAAAGAAGATAGACCTTAAACGTGCCGATTTTGACAGTATACAGTTCACAGAAAGTGATTGACCCAGGTTACTGAAAAACTAAAAATCCTTCCGCATACTTCTGCATATCCCCTATTTAAACATACTGCATCAGTGCGCTCTATAGCAAATTCATAGGTCCACTTAAGAGCTCTTAAACTTTCAATGTGTTTTATTTATGCCATAAGCATCAGAGCAGAGCTCATTAATATTCACGACCCTTCCAAATAAGGTAAAAATAGAGGGCATTAAACATGATTAATGCATGCAAAATAAGTGCTGCTAATCACAACAATGCACTTTTGGCAGCCTACCCACTACAACACTTGTCTTCCCTTTTTTCCTCTTGTACATCTGTATGTGTGTTTTGTCTTTTTTTTTTTTTGCATTACACCTTGTACACTACAAAACATACAACATTAAATTAAGATAAATAAAATTTGGTACTACACCAAACATAAACGATTTATCTAAACAAACTCTATTTAAATCTATCTATTATGCTTACATATTTTATAAAATATTAAACTCTCCATCAAATCCCATACCTTGCTGTATATAGAACTTCTGTTTTAGTACTTGCTGTGACTTTCTCAGATGCTCTCTGTTCTCAGGCACCAAAGATAACAAACATTCATTCCATTCTTTTTCACATCATTTTTCTTTGGTGTTGGCACTGGTTTTCAAAACAGCTTTCAGTGCTATAGCCCTACTCGTCTCACCCTTTTGTGCAACTGCAGCAGCTCTGGGTACATGATCAAAAGCTCAAATCTAATTGGATGTTCCATTTCATTGCAGGGCGACAGAAAAAAAAATGACACATTGGTCAAAAAAATAAACAAACCTTAACAATAAAATAATCCATGGTTTGTCATGCACGATTGCACCTGCTGTGAATAGCTCAGAACATCTATTGTTTTGATTCAAGAAGAGCATTATTGTGTTGTACATTTGTGCCGCTTAATCATAGTCAGTATGCAGGCCTTAAGGCTAACATATTCATACTCATTTTTAAAATAAAAGATGAATAAAAATGATTTGATTTGATTAAAACCCATTTGGTTTTAAATGTTTATGAATTTATTTCTTCTGTTAAGCACAACAAAAAACTAGATATTTTGTAGAATGTTAGAAAAAAGCAGCAATTGGCATTCATAGTAGGAACCAAGGAAGCAATGAAGAAACAATCTAAGGAAGCCAATGATTGTTTTTTTTCTCAAACAAATGAAAACTTAAATATCAGGTCAGGAAATATTGAGATTTTTTTCTATGAATTTCGGAGACTAGTGGAACTCTTTCTGGCATCATTGGATGTCTTTCGGACATATTTTAAATATGTAAAAAAGGTTTGGTCTTTCAACATCTGATGAGTAGGGACCACTTTCAGATGTTAGTGGACCACTTTCAGATGTATTTAGGACATCAGTGCACTGCTTTCGGATACATTTTGGATGTCACATTTGTTGATGTCTTTGGATGTCATTCGAAAGTCTTTCGGACATCAGTAGATGTCTTTCTGTCATCAATGGACAGTATTCGGGCATCTTTTGGATGTCAGTGGACCACTTTCGAATGTCTTTCGAATGTATTTTGGACATTTGTGAATCTCTTTTAGACATCATTCGAATGTCAGTGGACCACTTTTAGATGTCTTTCAAACTTATTTTGGACATGGACATCTTCCAGAATTAAGTAGATGTTCAGATGTCAGTGCCTGCCCTCCATACAAAAGAAAAAAACATGGCAATCCTAGCGATAAATCAGAAAATAAAAATTAATAAATTAAAGTTAATAAGTAACAAACAAGTGGGGGTATTTACAGTACCAATCAATGTTTAAATGTAATTATCAGAGTATGATCAATTGTTACAATAAATCGTTAACATACCACTAAACAGCTTTGAGGAAATCCAGAAAAGGTTGCCATTCAGTTTGAAATTGGTGTTGAGATTTTGGTTCCAAAAAGCATATCCTCTCCAATTAAATGACTTGATACAATTCATCAATCAACTCTTTGAAACACGAAGGGTTGTAAGTTTTCCAGTTTAAAAGTATTCTTTTTTTTTTCGCAAGAGTTAGGCCTAACAAAAGAGGACATTGCTGGGACTTTGGAATGGCAGTATATAATATTCATAGAGACTAACTGTTGGAATAATACATTCTATATAATATGAATATGAGTAGTATAAATGAAATTCAGATGTACTACATCCACATTTGTAATTACTACATGACCTACCCATGTCAGTTGCATTGCTTTTTGGGATAGTAAAGTGTCCATTGGATCCACACTTCAAAATCTTAGTGGAAGCAGTATCAGTACTGTTCTTCAAATACTATGAAATAGGACATGTTACTCAGCTCACATACTGTTTTCACATACTAGGGAAGTATGGAAGATTTCAGATGCACTGATTGATTGCTTGACTTAATTTGAACTGTGGATTTAAAAAAATTTGGTTTTAATATGTCAATATTCAAATATGATATGTCAGAATAGCTTATAAGTTTATGCATCAATAACGTATTACAAAATTGAGCCAGTTTCTGCTGAATAAGAGTGGGAAAAAAGTGCAAGAGTGGAAAGAAAACTTTAAATGATCTAATAGCATCTATTCAGTCAGAAAAAAAATATGTAAAAAAAATTATTTTTGTCATCATTAGTGGTTTACGTGTGATTTTAGTATAACTGTGTTCACATCAGAAGTGAACCATACCTTAAGCAACTCTTTTGGTGAACTTTGGTATATGGGCGTTCACATTATTCAAGTGCAGTGAAATCTGACGTCACATTAACCCCTGCTGCGGGTCGAAGTCAATGACGTACATGCAAGTCAGCGAGACGGAATAAAGTTAGCGAGTGAAGTGCATAAAATATAAATTGGAACGCAGCCACTGATTAATTAATGACTATACTGTATACTTAAGAGTGAGTCATTGAATAATTCAAGCATCAGATTTGTTCAAAAAACAAATTCATTAAGGAATACAACTGCAGTTTGGCTTGAAGATGCTCAGCTGCTGATTCTCAGAACTTAAATACAAACTCACTGAACTCAGATTTGCAATCACACACTAAGTTTAAAATGCTGTTTGCTGAATATAAAATGTGCTATTTTTGGTCTAAATGTTTGCAAGCCTATGATCTTCAGCAGAATCACTCTATAGCGTGATTACCAATGTGATACTATTGCTTAAAGCAGAGGTCACAAATCTCAATCCAGGAGGGCCAGTGTTTGTTTTTTCTGTGGCTTTCCTTAAAATATATTCCTTTGTGTTCAGCCGAATAAAGAAACTCATATAGGTTTGGAACCACCTAAGAGTTAGGAAATAGTGAATACATTTTTGTGTGAACTCTCCATTTAGTTATTAATATACAGGAAATATACATCATGGCAGTATTTGTTGCATTGCCTTCATTCTGATTTGATGTTTTGCCGGATGTGTGACATTCATCCACAAACCATCTAAGAATGTCAATCCTGTGACAGAGTCGAATGCACTTCCATTAGGAAAATCTGTATTATAGAACCAACACATAAAAGGGATATTCATGCATAAAATAAACATATCTGCACATGACAGATCTGTTATAATACTAGTTTTTTTCCAGACGCATGCTCTGATAGAAGAATTATAAGGAGGTTTTGCTTGCGAATGTTTAATAAAAAGGACAAAAACTCTGGGGACTTGCGGCGTAAAATTTCAAGCAAAACAAGTGTGTCTGGATCCTTGGCCGAGTTCAGAAATGAAATCTTCGTATGGAATTTGAATTAGATACACACAAACACATCAAAGCCGTGATTACTGAGCTGGTTTGTTTCCCGGCAGATAAGTGTGAGAACAGCAGCCAGTATAATTTCAGATGTGAATTAGTTTCATCATTTACAAACACGTGGGAAGCTATGTAATCATGTTACAAGTTTCACTTTGAAACCAAACAGCCTCTTGCACGGTTTCTAGGGAAATAATTAAAAGGGGCCTGTTTACTTCACATGAGCTCCGTAAATGCGACTCAAAAAGCGAAATGTTTTTTCCTTTTTAAGATCGGAAATCACCGTAAGCGATTTTCTGCTTTTCATTGCACAGTTGTCCCTCGCTCTCTTTGTTTATGAATAGCCACGCTATGATAAATAAAGGTCTTATCAGTTCAGTAAGCATTCAGACAGAGCCTTTTTGTGTGCACTGATGTTAAATGTGGCCTCATTTCCCTTCCTGCTTTCTTATTCACCAGTGATGGAATTTTCCTCGGGGGCCAATAGCACTCATTGGAAATCAATGGGAATAAAGCATGAGGGAATTGGAGGAGATCAATTATTTCATAAACGTGTTTGGCGTGAGGTCATTGTGGTTGCTTTTCTAATTTTGCTAGTTAATCAGCCTTAACCCAGAGTGCCGAAAAGGGGAGTTTGGCTTTACATTGTAGTCAACCCCCCCTCTCTCTTGCTCTTTTTTTTGTGTTCGTGAAAATGGAGTGTTCTCAGGGAGGACAAACAGGGAGGCAGCTGGCTTGCAAGCATGTTTGTGTGTGTGTGTGTCCTATATTTAGGTCCTTTGCTTGTTCTGACAGCTGTTTGTGTGTTCTTCAATTAAAAGCTGGCTTCGGTATGGACTGAGCCTTATGCATGTTCTGTTGATGTCCTATTTTTAATATTCACAGCCAGATGTAAAGCTCTACAGATGTGTTTAGGTTTTTTTTTTTTTGCATGCATAACACCACCACACACACACACACACATACACACACAAACACACACACACACACACACACACACACACAGGCCATATCAGATAATTTTTTTGTGCAAATGAGCGTAATATCCTCGGTAATGAGAATGCTTGAGGTTTATTTCTGATGATGGCCTGTCAGGTCCGGAAGGCAAGCAGGACCTTAGACGAATCGCCTAGAGGTCAGGCTGAATGTCACAACATCACAGAAGCCACACAGAGGACAATCCTTCCTTAATGGACATGAACATGAATTTCAGGTCAGCTCTGGACTGAACCAGGCTTGATGTTCTCATAATGGCGAAGCATCAGTGTCCAGAGATATGTTCATTAATTCGATTGTGTACAGTGGATTCTTGTGTTATGGTGCTATCGCTCAGAGCTGAGAGGGACAATGCTTTTCTCAATGGAGAATGACAAGCGGTGCATATAACCTGCCGAACCAGAGCAGAAGCAGAATGAGAGCACAGGTGCACTGCAGATGGATGCTAAAGACATTTGGCAGGGGACCACCTGCTACTGCTACTAAAACAGCTAACATTTGGTTTCCAAATTAGATTCGAGGCATTCAGACAAGGATAATTAAGCTGATCCAATGTGACAGATTTTCTACTTTGTTTTGTCAAAGGGGGTTGAATATTTTGATAGCATTTTTGTGACAAATAAACCGTTTGTGATACATTGTAATACTGTGCAATTTATCTGTCTGTCTGTCTGTCTGTCTGTCTGTCTGTCTGTCTGTCTGTCTGACTGTCTACAACACCAAATCAGAAAAGATTAGGACAGTATGGAAAACGCAAAATAAATAAAGAAAGTAGTGATTTCCAAAGTTACTTTGACTTGTTTTTCGTTACAGATAATATGAACACAAAATATTTCATGTTTTTCCTGGTCAACTTCATTTCATTTCTGAAATTTACATCCTTTCCTGTCATTCAGACCTGCAACACATTCCAAAAAATAAGTTGGGACAGGAGGAGCAATTTAGGGCTAATAATCAGGTAAATTGGTTAAATGATGATGAGATTTGAATCAGGTTATGTCAACAGGTGATCGTAAATCTAATTAGATACAAAATCGGCCAAGAAAGGTCTAGTCCTTTAGGAGCAAAGATGGGCCAGATCGTCAGTTTGCCAACAAATATGTGAGAAAATTATTGAAATGTTTAAAAACAATGTTCCTCAAAGAAAGATAGGAAGAAATTTGGATATTTCACCTTCAACAGCTGCATAATAATTAAAAGATTCAAGGAATCAGGAGGAAATTCAGTGCATAAAGGACAAGGGTGCAAGCCTAAGCTGAACTAACATAATCTCTGATCCCTCAAGCGGCACTGCATCAAGAATCATCATTCATCTATAAGCGAAATCCCCACATGGGCTCAGGACTACTTTGGCAAGCTTTTGTCATGTACCGCAATACATAGTTACATCCACAAATCCCAGTTAAAACTGTATAGTGCCAAAATGAAGCCAATTGTTAACAGTGTTCAGAAGTGCTGTCAACATCTCCGGGCTCAGAAGCATCTGGGATGGCCATCACAAAGTGGGAACATGTACTGTGGTCAGATGAATTAGTATTTCAGGTATTTTTTTGGGGGGGTGGAGGCCATGTGCTCCAGACCAAAAAAGAATCATTAAGACTGTTACAAGTCCAAAAGCCAGGGTCTGTCATGGTATGGAGTTGTGTCAGTGGTAACTTGCACTTCTTTGATGAAACCATTAATGCTGAAAAGGACATAGATATTTTGGAGCACAATATGCTGCCTTCAATAAGACATATTTTCCAGGGACGCCCATGCATATTTCAACAAAACCACACTCTGCACACATTATAAAGTTCTGGCTGCGAAGGAAGAGAATACAGGTACTTGATTGACCTGCCTGCAGTCCCAACCTGTCTCCAATAGAGAATGTGTGGCACATTTTGAAACGCAAAACTCAACAACGTAGACCCTGTACTGTTGCCCTCCATAAAACTTGTTAAGCAGGAAGAATGACAAAATTACACCTGAAACACTTCATCACTTGGTGTCTTCGGTCCCTTAACATCTTTTAGGTGTTGTGCAAAAAAATGGCAACATTACAACATGGTAAATTACTGTTCCAACAACTTATTTTGAAATGTGTTGCATGAACCGAAATTGGAATAAGCGTTTATTTTGAAAATACAATCATGAGGAACACATTAAATATTGTTTGTTGTATTGTCTGCAATGAAATACAAGTCAAAGTCTATCTATCTATCTATGCATACCATTCATTCATTTATTCTTTTTCTTTTCAGTTTAGTCCCTTTATTAATTTGGGGTCACCACAGCAGAATGTACCGCCAACTTATCCAGCATATGTTTTATGCAGCGGATGCCCTTCCAGCTGCAACCCATCTCTGGGAAACATCCATAAACACTCATTCACATACATACAGACAATTTAGCCTACCCAATTCACCTGTACTGCATGTGTTTGGACTGTAGGGAAAACCAGAGCACCCAGAGGAAACCCACGCGAACGCAGGGAGAACATGCAAACTCCACACAGAAACGCCAACTGACCCAGCCGAGGCTCGAACCATTATTGCTCTGAGGCAACATCACTACCTACTGCGCCACTGTGTCACCCTCTAGGCATACCACTTAGATAGAATCAACACATAAAATCTGTGTCATTTTCAAATTCAGTCTATTAAAATCAACATTGTTTCAGTGTTACGTAGGCAAACCAAATAGGTTGATTGTATGTTGAAAATGTGCTAATTCTATAAAGGTTTTCAACTGAAAATCAATTAACATTGTGTAAGAAAACTAACTGGGTTATTTTACATTGTTGTTGTTACATTATGATCTTAAGAAACATTAAATCTAGCTTAAACTTGTCAGTTTGACGTCTGGGTACATCACTAGCCTATAGCACATACTATGTAACTAGTCTAGCAAATAATAACAACGTCACATCATGCTAGCAACTGGTTGAAAATCTATCTGTCAACCTTTTTATTTTTCTGTCAGTATATCGATATCACTTGCAAAGTGTAACAATCTACCTGCCAATCCAAGTTACAGAATTCTTTAATTGTTATTTTCCTTGCTGT
The DNA here is from genome assembly GCA_903798205.1 of Danio tinwini. Lineage (NCBI taxonomy): Eukaryota > Metazoa > Chordata > Actinopteri > Cypriniformes > Danionidae > Danio > Danio tinwini. The sequence goes on along the minus strand of CAIGQZ010000690.1, from coordinate 9,350,131 downwards.
TTTATTTAGCGAGTATAAACTTCCATCTGTGGGAATTGTTTGAACCTTCAGTGTCATACAAGAATGGCTTTGAACCTTCGAAAATGTTGTTATTCGGGTTAGTCTTGCACAGCAGGTTCTTCTTTTAAACACTCTGAAAAAAATAACCACACATGCTGCACATATGCATATAACCATAATTAACAAAACATCAGAAGCAGGACAAACAGAAGGTGCTGTAGCATCCCAGAAACAACAACACGGGACATCCAAACAACAGATTGAAATCCCCCAGAAAAAAAATAAAAGTAAATAAAAGAAACCACAGCATAAATGACACTATTCTTAGAGATACATTAACAGCGTTCAGATTTACTGTTGATCTCTATCAGGCCTGGATAACACTCAACATATTTCAATATTTTAATCATTATAAGTGGCTTGTTACAAAAGTAAACTCTGCTTCCGGCTTAACAAGGAAAGAGTGCAATATGCCTTCATTTGTGGGTGGACATTTTTGATAAATGTAAACTCTCAGAAATAATGGCAGGAAACAATAGCCATATAATCAGCCTATGAATAATTGATGGACTGTAATGGAAGCCTATAAACACCCATAGACTCATTCCCACAGAACTCCGATGACTTGATTACCTCAAACTGCAGAGAAAGCACAAATCTGAATAAACGACCGAAAACAAAGAAACCAGCTGAATGAGAAATGAATGAGAAAGGTAATGGAATGCCGGTTTTATGAGTCTGTAATAATATTTCGTGTAGAGAGGAAGCACTTCAAATTCGAAAAGAAAGGCTTGTTTCTGTAGTCATATACACTGCTCCCTCTGCCGGCCAGATGTGTATTCTCCATTTCTTCTCTTCTCTAGATGAGATAAGAAACCAAAGAATTACAAATACCCCAGCAAGAGCTCATTAAAGCTACAGCAATTACTCTGCATCCCTTCACAGACACTCAGTCTCACAGCAGCCGAAGCCTCGTTCCGAGTTTTGTCAGGCTGTTAAACTAACCTAACAAACTGATTACAAGAATCACTTAAAAGCATGCATGGATCAGACGCGGAGGACTTCAATGAGCCACTGAAAAACAGATATGAAACCGTAGCAAATCTCAAACATAAAAAAGCAATGGAATCCTTCTTTTAAAGATTCTCCTAAAACCCCCCATATTCTACAGACTTACAAAACAGATAAAAAATTCATGCACCCTTAAAAAATTGAAGTGAATGTCCTGAACTTGTGCATAACGCAGAGCCAATATTAATGAATAATTTAACCCTGAGATGTTAACGGGACTTTGGGGTTTAAGGGATGTGTGAAATTGAAATCCCAAAGATTCAAAACATCATGTCTGGATTGTTTCATTGCAGATGATTTGTGCTATGAGTAAGACTGCAGTATTAGTCTTATCTGTCAGTAGATCTACTGCTCATTAATCTATCTGACTCAAGCATATTCATGTTGGGGATTTTTTTTAACAAGTAATGAACAAGATAAGAAGTTTCCCAATAGGGTTGGTTTCAAGAAAAACTTAGTTGATGATACGTACAATTATTAGGCAATTCTACGTTTAAAGCACGATCCAGTTGCTTTTGTTTACCACTAGAGGGCACTGGTATTTAAAAATGAACCCAATAATATCTCAAATCAAATGAACTTGGGCCTTGTGATGAAATTATTTCCATGTAACTCGTCCAGCTATTGATTTGTTATCTAGTGCAGTCAACTTTGATTCTCATCCTTTAGACCATTCAAGCTTAAATGCATTTTTGTTGTTGTTTTTGGAGACTTATGTTTTATAAATTGTATTATACGTCCTTAGCATGACAAGTAAGCAAGATAATTAGTTTTTCAACTGTTTGTCTTCACCATAAAATTATGATATTGGTCTGTCTGACCACAAGGGTTTTGGCTTCCTCAAATGTATCTAACACTTAGATTTTTGTGATGCATAAAATGTCATAATTTTAATTATCTGTTTAATTTCAATTCACTGAAACATTTCTTTTCTACGGTCTGATGGACAAATGGAAAGCAGAAGCAGAATGTTTCCATTGTTTAAATAAACTATTTAATGTTCTAGAAAAAACTAACATCTAAAACATGTATCAGTGTATGTAAAGTTAATTTCTCCAATATAAAATATTTGCTTTTAATAATGTATTAGTAAATATTATTTATTGGAACTGAGCTAACATGAAAAAACAATGATGCATTTTTTATTAATGTTAATAAATATTAATAATTAAATGTATTAATTATTGCTGCCTAAATAATGCATTATCTTGCTTATGTTAAAAAGTACAATAAGTCTTATTGTAAAGTGTTGCCAATTGTTTTCAGTTTGTACTTAATTTACAGTGGTGTTTATTACATTTGTCTACATTTAAACCTTTTAAAATTAAAACATTTAGCCAATTACATTTACAACACATATATTTCCACATAAGCAGTGCGGTGGCGCAGTGGGTAGCACAACTGCCTCACAGCAAGAAGGTCGCTGGTTTGAGCCCCGGCTGGGTTAGTTGACATTTCTGTGTGGAGTTTGCATGTTCTCCACGTGTTGGCGTGGGTTTCCTCCGGGTGCTCCGGTTTCCCCCACAAGTCCAAAAGCGTGCTATAGGTGAATTGGGTTAGCTAAAATGTCCGTAGTGTATGTGTGTGAATTAGTGTGTGTCGATGTTTCCCAGTGATGGGTTGCAGCTGGAAGGGCATTCACTGTTTAAAACATATGGTGGATAAGCTGGCGGTTCATTCTGCTGTGGTGACCCCAGATTAATAAAGGGAATAAGCAGAAAAGAAAATGAATGAATGAGCATTTCCACATATATTCTTTAATTCATCCATATTCAAGTCCATCAATAATTACAAACCAACATTTTGGACGTTTAACTGTGTGACATAGATGCTGTCATTTTTTTTGCAACTTTTTTTTTTTTTACTTATTATCTTTAACAAATATTTAGCAAATCTGTTGTATTGAATGTTTATGTAGTGTATTTTTAATATTTATTGTACAATGTAAATGACTGTAAATTACAAAATAAATATAATTTGTCAAAGTTTGCCAAGAGAGTAAATATTTCATATAATAACAGTAAATAAAACGGCTCAAGTAATATTTAGACCTACTTTGACCTTGGGTCAGAGCCATTTTGAGCACATTTCACTGAACATCTGTTGAAAAATAAATTAATAATTTTCTTTTTTTTCCCCCTAGTTAACATTAGTTAACTATTTTAGTTAACATTAACGAAAACAGTTTTTATTATTTTTACTGAGCAGTTTTACAATTTACTAACAATAGTAAGAGTTACAGCCTATTTAACTTTAGTTATCTGAACTAACATGAACAAAAAAAGGTTTAGATACTAATGTTTACATATATATATCTCTTACTATTGTTAGTAAATTGTAAAACTGCTCAGTAAAAATAA
>CAIGQZ010000690.1:9320110-9336567 GCA_903798205.1 Danio tinwini | reverse complement strand
TATATATATATGTATGTATGTATATATAAAATTCAAAAACCAAGCTTTGCATTACATTGGAAATTAAATGAAATTTAAATGGAACAACATACAATTTGCTCATTATGTGTAGAGAGAGCTAAAAAAGCTTGTTTTTTAGTTAGGCATGGGATGATACAGTAACTGTTTTCAAGGTATACCGTGGTTTGGAAAAGTTAAGGTTTTAAAACTGCCAACATTTTCTGCTATACCGATCCTACGGTATATGTAAGGTATTTTTTATTTATCTTTTTTTTTTTTTTAGTTTTTAGTTTTTTGATCTCCAGCAGAAAAGATATAAAAAGGGTATTTTAAATTGTAAAGAAATCTGTGTTTTTGAAACAAATGAGGCAGCAGAAGTCAATGATTCTTTTGAATAATTTAGCCTGATATGTTTACTGCTTCACATTTTTTTAAATGTTTCTGAAAATAAAATATATTGTGTTCAAAGGAGAAAAAGTTTTTAGTTTTTTACCCAGACCATTAAAACAAATATATTTTAGAGCAGTAATTACAAAGCTGTGAAACTGTGATATCTTTATCCAAGGATATCATACCGTCAGATTTTTATACTGGCTCATGCCTATTTTCAGTTTTAAATAAAACCCTTTTTTTCTGTTGTATCAGGTGCATTATAGTAGTTAGAAGGTTAGCAATTGGCAGTCAGCTCTTTTATGTAGAAGGTGGCACTATTTCACCATTTACAAGTCATTTGAGTGAAGTGTCTTTTTTTTCATCTACAGATGAAATAAATTGAGGCAGGTGCTGTACCATAAATGGTTTCACCAAAACTGTAATGCAAGGTGCATTGTCAGCAATTTATTGAACTGTGTAACACAGGCCACACATAAATTATTATTAAAATCAATACAAGCCAATAAACATTGAAAAATTGTGTGACCTACAGCTACCTGCTCTGAAATCAGCAACATTTTATATTCAAATCACATGGATTTTAACCTTAAAAAACTTTGCATAAAAGTAAAAGTGAATCCAGTGTCACATGTGTTTAGTGTGTAATATGCAGAGAGATTTGAGATGTACCCTAAATTCTGTTTTTGCAATATAGTTTTGAGATGGCGTACTGTTAAATATGGCAATTGTGTCTGGTTTTACTTTAAATCAATCTCCAGGGTTAATGTTTAAGTAACAGCTGTCCAATGTCCTACTTTGAAGTTAAAGTTGTAAATAATAAAAGCAAGCAATTCAATATTATGTGTGAAATTAGGTCTCATTGTTTTTGGTCATATAGGAGCAATATTCTCATCAAGTACACTCTTTAAAATTATATATTTTTAAATGATAGTTCTGTCAAGAATCTATAGACATCTATAGAAACTTTCTGTTGCACAAAGTTTCCTAATAGTGAACAAATCTTTAGATTTTTTTTTAATTTGGAACTAACAATTTGTTTATTGGCATCACTGTGACAACTCCTTTTTTTTTAGCTCACTTTTATTTTTCTTTATTTTTAAAAAGGCATTGTCCAGTCTAGTAATCAGTCACTAGTGAAATAATTTTAATTGACACAATCTTACAAAATAATAACTGCTGACCTAATACACCTAATAAAGTAAAGGCAATCACATGGCAGCAACTCAATGCTTTTAGGCATGTAGACATGGTCAAGATGATCTGCTGCATTTCAAACCGAGCATTAGAATGGGAAAGAAAGTTGATTTAAGTGACTTTGAGTGTGGTATGGTTGTTGGTGCCAGACAGGCTGGTCTGAGTAATTGAAAAACTGCTGATCGAAAGAAAGGCAACAGTAACTCAAATAACCACTTGTTACAAACAAGGTATGCAGAAGAGCATCTCTGAATGCACAACACATCGAACGTTGAGGCGGATGGGCTACAGCAGCAGAAGACCACACCGGGTGCTACTCCTGTCTGCTAAGAAAAGGAAACTGAGGCTACAGTTCACAGTACACAGGCTCACCAAGATTGGACACTAGAAGATTGGAAAAACGTTGCCTGGTCTGATGAGTCTCGATTTCTGCTGCAACATTTGTATGGTAGGGTCAGAATTTGGTGTCAACAACATGAAAGCATGGATCCATCCTTCCTTGTATCAACAATTCAGGCTGGTGGTGGTGGTGTAATGTTGTGTGCGATATTTTCTTTGCACACTTTTGGCCCATTAGTACCTATTGAGCATCAAGTCAACGCCACAGCCTACCTGAGTATTGTTGCTGACAATGTCCATCCCTTTAGGACCACAGTATACCCATCTTCTGATGGCTACTTCCAATAAGATAGCATGCCATGTCATAAAGTGTGAATCATCTCAGACTGGTTTCTTGAACATGACAATGAGTTCACTGTACTCAAATGGCCTCCACAGTCAGCAGATCTCAATCCAATAAAGCACCTTTGGGATGTGGTGGAACGAGAGATTTGCATCATGGATGTGCAGCTGACAAATCTGCAGCAACTGCATGATGCTATCATGTCAATAGGGAGCAAAATCTCAGAGGAATATTTCCAATACCTTGTTGAATCAATGCCACGAAGGATTAAGGTAGTTCTGAAGGAAAAAGGGGGTCCAACCCAGTACTAGTAAGGTGTACCTAATAAAGTGGCCGGTGAGTGTATGTATGTATTTTATCATTAGATTGTAAAGACACCTAAGAATTAAATGAAATATGTTGGACCCAGGGCACTATTTGAAAAAATAATATTTATTGAATTATTATTAGAAAAATTTAGTTTTTCTTTACAAGGAAACATTATTCCAGTCTTTCTATTAATTCTTCTATTACCTTTTATTCCACCCTCACAAAAACTGCTCTTAACCTAAAATGATTCCCAACTTAAAAGTACCAAAAGATAAAGAAATCTTTATAAAGAAAATGCATGTATGCATGTATGCATGTATGTATGTATGTATGTATGTATGTATGTATGTATGTATGTATGTATGTATGTTATTATTAAAATTGTTAAAGGCAGTTTCACCCAGGACACTATTTTAAAAACCCTAAGATTAATTGAATTATAATTCTTAAAAAATGGTTAATGAAGTTGTTTTACAGAGAAATATTTTTCCAGTCTTTCTATTTAAACAAAAAAACTAGTTGAATCGATTTTTCAAAGTAAAAATGGTTTCAAATGAATCCACCACTATTTTTCAGTCTAATATAATGTGACCAAACTGAATTACCTAAATTAAACATCTATTGTTTTTATGTGGCACTTCTAAGATTGCGGCACTTCTTATGTTGCCACCTCACAAGGATGAATCACCTATGCTGTAATTCTCATTAGTGTGTGGCTTTGAACAAAACGTGTTAATATATAACTCTCTGGGCCTTCTGTGTCTTCTGTGGCAGTGCTGATGTAACTAAGCTGTAATCACCTGCTCTCTCTGAGATAATTATAAGACGTACTGTGGGTGTAAATGTTTAAAAGAGGCATGGAAACTTTTCAAAGTCACAGAAACCTCACAGATCGCTCTCTTGTTTCATCATGCTATTGTAATGAACTAATATTAGACTGGATGTCGGGTTCATTTAAAGACTCATGACTCAGTTGTCCAGACTTAGCTCTCCGCCAACCGTGTGCTATCAAAGCTCAGAAAAATTCTCCATCTGAGATTGTTTTCTGTCTGAATCAGCTCTGATACTGATGTCAGAGATGGTTTGTTCGCTGTTATGTAAGAGAACTGTACAAAATCATTTGAATTAAACTTAAAGCTTCATTATAGCTTATCTGTCAAATGGCAGGAGTAGCTTTGGATTTCTATTCGGCTGTGCAGAATTGATACAAATTGGAAATTATTTGCTTTTTGGGGTAACTGGGTAATGCAATTAGCTTTTGAATAAGGGCCAAGTCATCAATGCTGTTAAAGCATATATTTTTATTAGTTGTGTTTTATTTTGTTTTAGGATCCCACTTTAAAGTAGCTGTATAGCATAGGAAGTACAGTACCTACTGTTTACTTTGAAGATGAAATGCAATTGTTTAGTGGTATCGGTAGGTTAATGGTTGGTTAAGGGGTAGGGTTACTGTCAACAGTGTAATTATAAATCTATTTAAAGAATTTAGTCACAGATGTAATCACATGCAAGTGTTTTTAAAATGTACAGTGCTTCCCACACATACTGTAGACTTTACTTAAGCGGGCTGCCCAGGTATATTAACGGCTGTCCAAGTATATTTAGTGACACATTTTTTTTTAGCTATTATTAACATCTCCTAAAATGTCCGGGGATTTACCTTTTGCTTTCGCTTTCTAAAGTTTTTGTTAATCGTATGAATTTTGCGTTACCTTTTTATATAAGAGTTCTTTCGCTTAGCTTCACAGCTGACTGTATGCGCAGTCACGAGAGCGAGAGAAACATTAAATAATTAATTTTTTAACAACTCTTTTAAACTTTACAATATACTCAAGAGAGGATGAAATGACTGGTCTAAACTGGCTGCAAAATATGTTCACCATTAGTAATGGTTAATCAATGCAATTGACTTTTATTTAAATAATCAGAGCCCCTAGGTTTTCACGATTCTGCGATCGCTGAATCTAACTCAAAATCAACAAAAAATTGTTCATTTTTGCGATTCTGCAAAATTCTTAATTTAAACGCAAAATATTTGCAAAAAATGTAAATATTCTCGTGAAACATTCAATTCCAAACCATATAATCAAATTTTATTTATTTCAGTTTGCAAATAATTGTTTTACATGAAAAATGATGTCTCACCTGCGGTCTTATAATCATTACATTACATGTAAGGGGGGAGTTGTTTTGCAGCCTGTGTAGTAAGCGCGAGTGATTTGCATGTGAATTCAATGCAAAGATAGGATTAGACATCCTGTGGCACGCTTTGGGCGTTTTGTGCGTTTGACACGCTACAAACTGCAAAAGAAAGTTGGACACGGACCAAAAAAGGAGGAGCTTACAATGATGGAGATAATGGAATTTTTTTATATTTACATATTAATATTTTTTATCACAAAATTGTATGCAAATTTCTGTGAATTAACACTGCAAAATCACAAAGTCATTTTTATCGTAAAAAAATAACAAAGTAAAATCGTGAAAAACTAGAGGGTCTGAATAATCTACACATTTTAATCTTGTAATTATGTTTTTTAAAGATATTGTCTTTTTTTTCGTCAATTTGATGTCAATATTTGATGTCAATATTTTACATAGGCTATTTTATATACATTAAAAAATGCCTTGGCATTCAAGTTTGCTTTGAACTTAAAAGAGAAAGAGAAGCAGAGTTTACAGAGTTTAGCAGTGGGTAGCATGTTCGCCTTACCGCAAGAAGGTCGCTAGTTCGAGCCTTGGCTGGGTCAATTGGCGTTTCTCTGTGGAGTTTGCATGTTCTCCCCGTGTTTGCGTGGGTTTCCTTCGGGTGCTCTGGTTTCCCCCACAAGTCCAAAGACATGTGGTATAGGTGAATTAGGTAAGCTAAGTTGTCCGTAGTGTATGTGTGTAAATGGGTGTGTGTGGATGTTTCCCAGTGATGGGTTGCAGCTGGAAGGGCATCCGCTGCATAAAACATGTGCTGGATAAGTTGGCGGTTCATTTCGCTGTGGCGACCCCTGATTAATAAAGGGACTAAGCTGAAAAGAAAATGAATGAATGAATGAATGAATATAACTTATTATTTTGTCTTATTTTGGTGTGTGAGTTGCTTTTTTGTCTTGTTTTGTCTAGTCTTGTGTAATTATTTTTTTGAATTGTTTATTACAAATGTGCCAAACATTTATTCATAGCTAGATATTTTAGTTATACATATGTTGAAAGTGTAAATTTATTGATATATACAGTAAGCAGTTACTTGAATGTTCATACAAATCCCTGAAGATATTAGCTGTATGGAATATAGAACTCTACTGGTTGGCTTACAGTCCTGATTGGGAATATATGCCTTACCTCTCAAAAAAAAAAGAAAAGAAAAAACTTTCTTATGCATTTAAAAATTTTACCCAAAATGTACTGTATTCCATATACTGTAAGGTGTATCTAATGAAAGTGTTACCAAATCCTAATGGCAGTCTGTGTGACAATAACTCCTAAAGGTTATTTTTTGCATATGTTTTGGGACTGTTTGGTCATTTAGTCAACTTCTGGAAAAATGTAGCTCAAATGCTTAAAACATACCACAAAGTTGCAATTTGATTATGATCCTTTATGTTGTTAAATGATGATTCTCTTTAAAAGTTTACAGTAGTAGAGAAAATAATGTTAGTATCTGGTATCGCTAATGCTGAAATACCATTTTAAAGCAATGGATCACTCCCTACATAGATCCTAAAAGATCCTGGCATCTCTTTTTGTAATATTGTTTGTTTAGAATGCAGAACTACAAGGATTAATGAGTAAATGTAAAAGTTTGAAGCTCATTGTGCATATTCCTATTGTTATCAAACACTTTTGAAGGGATTATATTGTTATCAGGAAATTACCAGTTAGTTTCTTCTGACTTTTACAGAGAGACAGAACAATGAACAGTGAAAGTCCACCAGCCATCACCATGGCACTGATTAACCCTCAGGCCTCAGCCATGCCCTCAGAGAGCAAGATGTCTGCAACTCAGCAGCTCTCCATCAGTGTGTAAGTCTCTTTAACATGGCATTTGTCTTTGCAGAACACTAATAATATTTTCATGAATTAATGTGAAATTTATTTATTTTTTGTGTACTGTGGGAATCTGCTGTTATTGTGTCTTTTTGTAGCCTATATTTGTTTAGAAATTGATATCTTTGAATTTTAAAATATCAGTTTATTCATTACTTTTAAATAATCTTTGAATAATCTAATATATTTTCTTTTTTTATAAATCTGAAAAAAATTTGGGTTTAAGTGAGTAAATAATGGTGGTGTCTTTTAATGCACTGTTGGTTTCGAGGTGACTCAGGGTGTCCAAAAAAAAAAGTCTTACATTTCAAAAACAAAATGTAAGGCACTAGAAAGTCTTGTGTTTACTGAAATATTGTGTTGTAGGTCTTAAATCATTTTAAACTAGTTTTAATTTTATATGTCCAGATAAAGCTACCCAATAAGGCAGACACCCATCCAGTCACCAGCAATCCATCTCAATAAAACTTAACAATACTCTATTTACCAATATGGTTTAATTATCTTTCTTACAATAACATTTATTTAAAAGTTCTTCATTTATTTATTGACCATAAAGGATGGGGACTCCTAGATAGACTGTTATACATTTAAGTCCCGTGCAGATCACATGAATTTGTCACAATTTCAGCACGTTTTTTTTTTGGCGTACAGTAGGGTGTCGTGGGGATTTGTAAACAACAAATGGGCGTGGCACAAGATTCAATCATTTCTTCTTGTGTAATGTGGCATAGTTTACGACAACCGATACCATGCCTGCGAAGCCTCACTGCTGATGTGCTTTCATTTTTTCCGTCTCACTCGCGGCAAGATCAGGTGAAGGAGTGTTTAATAAGAATCTTTAAAAAATATCTTAATATTAAAAATGAATCATAAGATTGATCCTATCCATGTCGTAACGAATGCCCTTAAATAATGTAGATAGTAGTATGCAAGCATCAGGGTTTATTAAGATTGAAATAAGATAAAAAAAAAATTTAATTGAGATAAGAAATATTGTTATAGCAACACTTGTGACTGTTTTGGGAAATATAGCTTGTCGTAGACGTCGTGGGATAAAGGAACCATGAATCATGAAGGAACGTGCATTCTGGCACATTTGTTACCCACAACAAGATTTTATCACGAAAAAAATTGCATAATCTGACAGTGACTTTCGTAACTGACAATAAAAATGTGTGATCTGACTGGGGCTTTAGTTTATTATGATTTTTGAAGCAAGGTGACTTTTTAAAGAAAGGTGACTGTATGTTGTAAAAAGTGTATACAACTAGGGATTAGCTTTTTTATGCATTACTTAAAATATGTGGCTAAGAAATAACTAATATAATTTTTTTATGAGGCAAGTCAAAATCTTTTCTGCTGGCCTATCTGGGCCATTAGAAAAAATCCTTAGCATTTAGCCCTGTATAAGTCTGAGATTTTATTCATAACGATCTTAAAAAGGTCTTAAAGTCTTTAATTTGTTTTGTTTAAACCTGCAGAAATGCTGTAACGTGATGAAATGTGTGTCTGTTCAGGTGTGCGGCACTGTATTCCTACACACCTCATCGCACTGAAGAGCTGGAACTGAGGAAAGGTGAAATGGTGGGGGTTTATGGGAAATTCAAAGAGGGCTGGCTCCGCGGACTGTCTCTTAGAACTGGCAAAGTAGGAATCCTGCCTGCCAACTATGTTACACCTGTGCTCAGGTGAGCAGATGTTCACTTAATAGCATTGATAGGCTGCACAAAGTACAGTGGATACTCACCAGGCACTTTATTAGATACAGCCTGCTAGTACTGAACTGGACCCGAGCTGCCTTGATTCTCGCTGCCATAGATTCAACAAGGCTAACATTTCTCTGAGATTTTGCTCCATTCTGACATGAGAGCATTACACAATTCCTGGAGATTTTTTGGCAGTTTTTTTGCACAATATTGTTTCACTAAGAGGGATGGACATGGTCAGCAAAAATATTTAGCAATATTGCTGGTGTGGTTTAAATGATTCTCTGTCTGTATAAGAGCCCAAACTGTTTTTTATATTGTTTATGCTAAATGTGTAGCAGATACTGGGACTCCTAAAACCAGGCAATCTTTGTTCTGTAAACGTCTGTTGTCCAGTTCTGGTGATTTGTAGCCTCATTTTTCTGTTCTCAAGCTTATTAGAGTTTCAATAGTATTCTCTTCTGCTGCTGTATCTCATCTGCTTAATGTGTTGTGCACCGATGCTCTGATGCTCTTCTGCAGACATTAGTTGTTGCAAGTTATTCAGGTTACCCTAACATTTCCATTACTGTAGCTAATATAGTCTGGTCATTCTCCTCTTCTTGCATCAAAAAGGCATTTTCACCCAAAGAACAGCTCCTTTTTTAATCATTCTTCATTAACCGTAGAGATGACTGTGCATGAAAATCCCAGTAGATCAGCAGTTTCTGAAATACTTAGACATGCCTGGTCACTTCATGCATTTTTTTTTTGATTTGATAGCTCTCCTATCATGAAAAGACCATGTGTAAATACTCTTCAAAATACATTTGAGTAGAATATAAGTCTGATTGCTCAAATCATTTTGTGCAATGGTCTGGAATGCATTTTAAGATGTTTAATTTTTTTTTTGCTTCATTTTATTTTTGACTAGTCATTAACTGCTAAGCAATAAAATTAGAATGTTAAATTAAAATCAAATGGCAGCTTTAACAACTGATGCATTGCACACCTAAATAGAAAAAAATAAACAGTTAAAGTTTATTTCATTTACTATATTTCCTGATTTCAATATTGTTTTTTGCTGAATACCGATAAATGTGAAAGTATTTCCTATAACATTTAAACCTGTTTTCCATAATGTAGTAACTGGTATGTTGCAGATTCTTTAAAGGCATGCAGCAAACATTTCAAATTGCTTGGAAAAAAGTCAACATGCAAACTGCTTCAAATTTAAATAAGTCACAGAAGCTCACAATAACATTAGCTAAATAAAATGTGGCCTATCTGTGAGTAAATTTGCATATTGTGTGAGAATTGAAAATCAGATTTATATCCATTTCTCTGAGACCCATTTATGTGGCCAAATGTAAAAAGAACCATTTTCAAAGACTAGAGAACTATCAGAGAAAGGGCATGAAGTGAGCAGGTGTAAATAGACCCCTACATGGTTTTCAGCCATAATATTGACTGATTAGATCTTTGCTTTAGCAAGCAGTTAAGCAGGTGTACCTAATAAAGTGGCCTGCAAGTGTAACTAACATTACTAATGTCTTTTTTATTATTCATATTACAGGTTAATATGTCAAACATTATGTTAAAAATGTTGACATATGCTCTTCAAATGAGTTTCTTGATGTATTGGTATATTTTTGTAAAGAACAACAGTCTAATGTTCAGCTCAGGCTCATTGGAAATGCATGTCTCAGCTTACATTTTTGCACATTTCAGATGCATGTCCTCCTTGTACACATCAATGAGAAGGTGGGGCTTGTCATACAAATAATTTCATTTTGATTATAATTCATAGACATTGTTCAGTTGTTTTGTGGTATTTATTTGGCGTGCAAAGAAATGGATGAAAATAGCCTTTTAATCGTTGATAATAAGGCCCAATCCCAATTCTACCCCTTAGCCCTTCCCCTTAACTCTTTGACTCTTTGCCTTGGTTTCGAGTGTGGTCCTGAAAAATCTTTGGTCGAAGGGCTATTCACCCCTTCCCCTTAGCCCTATGCCTTCAAGCTAAAGAGAATTGGGACACCCCTACCCCTTCATAAGAACGCACAAAACGAGGAGCAGGGGTGTCCCAATTCTCTTTAGCATGAAGGCATAGCCATAGGGCTAAGGGGAAGGGGGAATAGCCCTTCGAACAAAGCTTTTTCAGGACCACACTCGAAACCAAGGCAAAGAGCATAAAATCACCAAGAGGCGACACTCTAGTGCGATTTGGGGAAACAGCCACTAGATGCTGCTAGTGTCACGCGGCGGGCATTTTGGAATGAAAACTCCAATAGAACAACAGTAGATTATAAGTCTGTAAAATAAACTATTAAAAGTGCTGCTGATTTCCCAGAATACACCAGCTACAATGGCAGGATCACTGCACCTGGAAGGAGAGCCACTAATTAGTATTAGTAACAAACAAACACGTTTTAATATACTGTATTCATAACCGCGTTCAGGTTTTACTGTCATGCTTTTATAAAAAAACGTTAAAATAAAAACCACTAAACTTTTTGCGATCTATAATCCGTAATCATAACTCCTGTACAGCAGTCCCACAACATTCTGACACTTGATGACACTCGAACACCCTGTCAGAAAAGTCTAGTGGCTGAGAATGAGCGTTTTACAGTGTCTGCTATAATGTTAATGTTGTTTTTGGTGTGTTTACATAGATGAATATGGCCACGGTGTAGTGTGCAGTATAGTTACGATCTTATTGCCTCATTAGATCTTTATGATAACATAATATATGGCTTTAGTGATTTTCTAAAGATAAATACCAAAGAATAACACAACTGGAATAACTACAGCAGTCGTGATCGTCTGATCTCATATGAAGCAAGAGATCGCGATGACAAATGATGACGTGTGCAGGTGCTGTAGTGCTGTCCCAATTCTTAGGGGTAAATTTTGAAGCCCTTCCCATTTACACTCAGTTTTAAGGGCCATGGGGAAGGGGTAGGGTACAAAAATAGAATCGGGATTGGGCCTAACTATGTCATTAAAAGGTAGGAAAAGGAACAATAGTTGTTGGCATCATACTGCCTCATAGCATTCGCTTTACATGGAAGCTGCAGTCAAACGTATGCTGAAGAACGTTTTTGTGGTTTCACAAATATGTACTCTGAAGCATGCATTTCCAAAGAGACCGTGCTGGCAATGATTCAGTGGAGTATTTTAGAAAGTAATGTATTGACTTTCCCACAGAACATCAGCAAGGTTTCTCGAACAAAGCAAACCTGCCATTCCTAATGCAAGCGCAGTGTCAACAAAGCGCCACGCCTCACACAAGCCGCAGGCTGTTGTTCTGGCCCTCGACAGGGTAAACACTGATAGCCCTTCAGCTACAATGCCTGTGACGTCATCTGCCGGTCCAGGAAGAGCAGCACAGCTGAGCGGAAAGCAGGGCTGGAGCTCAGTGAGACGCTCCTTTCATGCCACACACAGGGGTGAGAGAGAACATGCTCTGGCATGGTTTGACCACAGAAGTCACGTTTGTGATTGATTTGCACATTTGAGCTTTTTAAGTCTGTTTGTGTTGGTCAAAAGTTTAAGCTATAATTATAATTATTTTACGCTTGACGAGGCTGTTTAATTGGTGAAAAATACAGTAAAATTATACTTTATAATAACTACACACTATGAATCATCTATTAAGCATCAGCAAATAGTGAATTCAGTATTTGTTAAGCATTATCTCTGCATTAATAGACGTTAGTAAACAGTTTAAAGCTACAGATACAAATGCTCCATTCTTGACTTAGAAGCACATTTAAATTGTGCTTAATAATTGTACTTTCATACTTAATATATGGTAATACAACATTTCCATGTTATTTGGTGATGTTTAAACTGTACAGTCATTTTTTTAGATAAGATTGCAAAATTTATTTTTATTTGACACCTTTTCATTTGTGTATCTTCAAATTTAATAGAAATTAATAAAGTCATTTATTTAATTTTTTTCTGTTTAGAATATAACTGAGACTTTAATTGTCATTTATTAGGGATTTATAAAGCATAAAAAGTCCTCACTAGGTTAGGTCACAAAACTGGATGAAGTTAAGTTAATGAAGCATTTATTAACATACAAATGAACTATTATTATATGCCTGAATATTAAAATATGTGAATGGTAATTTAAATAGTTTATTAATCATTTACTTACATATTCTGAATAATCTTTAAAAACCAGCAACTACTAATTGTAAATGATGCAATACTTAAATTAGTAATGAAAAATAATTAACAAAGTATGAAAATACAATCATTAAGCACATTATATATGTTCTTATAAGTCAAGAATGGTGCATGTATCTCTAGTTATAAACTGCTTACTAACATCTATTAACATAGAATTAATGCTTAACAGATAATGAGTTCACTAAATGCTAATGCTTAAATCATTCATAGTGTGTAGTTACTATAAAGTGTTACCTAAAATGGCTTTATATGTTGTAATATATTGCTTTTTATATTGATTTTAAAGTGCTGCATTTTTAGCATAATTAATACTTTATTCAGTGTCACATGATCCTTCTGAAGTCATTCTTATCTGATTTGCTGCTTAAGAAATACAGTATTTGTTATCATTAAGGTCAATAACAGTTGATTAATATTTTAGTGCTAACACATGATGCACTTTCTTTATAAAGCTTTGGGTTAACATATTAACGAGTTGTTAACTAGATTAGTTTAAGAAGCTTAACAAAAATTAATTTTATTGCCGTTTTATTAAAATAACATTTAATCATTGAATAAATTGTTTACATTCATTCATTCATTCATTCATAATCCTTCAGCTTAGTCTCTATTCATCAGGGGTTGTCATAGCAGAATGAACCGCCAAATTATGCAGCACTTGTTTTACACAGCGGATGTCCTTCCAGCTGCAACCCAGAACTGGGAAACATCCATACACACTCATTCACACACATACGCTATGGCCAATTTCAGTTTATACAGTTCACCTTTACCGCATGTCTTTGGACTGTGGGGGAAACCGGAGAACCCGTAGGAAACCCAGGCCAACACAGGGAGAACATGCAAACTCCACACAGAAATGCCAACTGACCCAGCCGGGACTCAAACCAGCGAGCTTCTTGCTGTGAAGCGACAGTGCTAACCACTGAGCCACCATGTTGCCACTTAATTTTAACATTTACTTGTATATTACTAAAACATTTTAATTATATGATACAAAATAATAAGCAATGAAATTAGCATTAACAATGATTATTAAATATTGCTAAATGTATTGCTCATAGTTCACGAAAATTTTACATTTTAATATTAACAAATGAGATATTATGATAAAGTTTAACTTTTTTATTATTATTTATTCAGCAAGGATGCATTGACAAGCAACAAATTTGTGAAGGTTCATGTCACTTTGAAGATTGGAGTAATAGTGCAGAAAATTTTGATTTGTCATAACAGGAAGAAATTACATTTTATCATACAATAAAATTGTATCTGTGCTGTTTTACAAAATAAGTTTTCATTTCATTTTTTGTGTATAATTTAAAAAATGACAAAACTTGAATATAAATGTAATACTATAATTTAAAATATTTTTAGTTAACAGAAATGGATTTGCCTGGGTTGTTTTTTTTGTGCAGCAGTTTTTTTTTGTTCAGTATGATTCACTTAATGACTTCTGCTTGGTCTTTTATTAAGGATTGTCTCACCACGGAAGCTACAACTCAAAATCCATCCTAAGCCTGCAGCCTCCACCTCAGGATTTGGGGCAGATCTATACTTTTGGTCGTTCACCTGTTCTTCCCAAAAAGAGAAATGGTTTATTCTCCAACCCCATGAAGGCACAACATTGGGCTTATGAAACAACATCTCCCTCTGCTGGTGCATATCAACCGGTCATCAACCCTGGCCAGAAGGAGACCACCACAACTCGTCAGTCTATTCTGGTTAAACCAGATGCTTACAAGAACAATACAGAGAAGGTAAGAACAAAACTTCAAGTGTTTTAGTAATAAAGGTAGATGGTTTAGATAGTTAAGTTAAGTTAAATGTTTGTTAATGCATAAAGAGATAGTTCACCCACAAATAAAAATGTACTTTCAATAGTAGGAAAACAACTACCATGGGAGTTAATAGTTACTGTTTTTTAAACCAGTATAGGCTTTTAAACGGGTGTGTGATAAGTAAAGGGTGAGTGAATGATGAGGGGTGAACCATCCCTTTAAGAACAAAATGAACAAAAATAAATTTATAAAAAATAATAATAATGGGGCTGAGAAAGAAAAAAGAATTGAATTGTACAATTATCAGATAAAACATCATTTCAGATAATCACCATGAGAAATAGCCCATTTTTGTATTTAAAAAAATAAAGAGTAAAATGTTTGAATTCATTTTTATTTTTAGATTTTTGTTTTCATTTTATTATCAGCGGTGTGTTTTTTACATAAACTATACAGACATGGTTAAAAGAAAAAACTAATAAAAACGACAAAAACACAGCAGTAAAACAAAAAGACCACAGAACCACACCAGTTAACCAAAACCATAAAATTGCAACACAGGAGACACATACACTTCCACACACACATACAGTACACAACACATACACTTCCCGTTCTGAAGTCAAACCATGCCAAATTTGGCATCCAAAATTCAAAGTCAGGAAAGTTAAATGTGCTGGCCAGTTTGTTATTTGCCTAATAAATAAAAACTTTAACAGATTCTTATTTTTGTATTTAAAAAATAAGTATTGTTTTTATCTTTCTTTATTCTAAATCTTTAGAAAATGCTTTTGGTACATCAAAAAGTGAGGTTATGTTGACCATCTGACAAGATTTGTGCTATGTTAAGCACATAAAATAGTGCTTAAAATGTCCCTAATATGCAATTTTTAAATAGAAAATGAGGTGAATAACTGCAAAAAGGCCCACTTTTTAAGAAAAAAGAACCACCACTTTCACCAGGCTGGCTGTCATATTAATCAACTTATTTTGAAAAATCAGATTCACTACTATTTTAGATTGATCATTATCAAAAAGTCCAGCACTACATCCTTACACTACAATACCTGAAGTGAGGTAAAATGAGTATTGTCAAGTATGGTTAACCATACTCAAAATTGGTCCTCTGCTTTGACCCATCCAAGTGCACACACACAAGTGAGAAGTTAGAGCACACATATACACACACTCAGAGCAGTGGGCAGCTATTGCTTCCAGCGTCTAGGGAGCAATTAGAAGTTAGGTGCCTTGGTCAGGGGGCCTCAGCTGGGTATTGAAGAGGGAGAGAGCGCATTTTTTTTCACTCCACCCCAACCTCCCCCATTGCCCCTTTCGATTGCAAGTTCACCTCCCTAGCCTTTAGGCCATGACTGCCCCACCATCAAATTCCTTGCTCTCAAAAAATTCAACTGAATAATGTCTGCATACTTTTACTAAATTGTTGTATTTTGCTGTTCTTTCAGCCAGTGAAGTCAGTGCGGTTCCTGACTCACGACACTCCTCAGACAGCACCAAAAATGCTGTCCACTACCCCTGCAGGATTGAGCTCTAGTTCTCAGCCTGGCCTTTTAACGCTGGACCACTGGAATCCTTCTGCCATTCTGGGTCGAGATGGACATACATTAGTCCTTAAAGACACAAAAACCCTTCCAGCCAGAAAGAGCACAGGCCAAGATCACGCTGCTATGGACTCCCTCACGCTCAATATGAAGCCAGTACTGATCAACAACCAATCCGGCTCCAGTAGGTGCGTGTGTCTTTAAGAGGAAGCATTGTGTTATCTGATCTAGTTGATAGTCTGTGGAAAATTACCTAGAAACCTATCTGAAAATTGACAGATTTATAGAGATAAAGTACATAAACTGCTTTTAAACAGGAAAAAAAAAACATTTCCTCTCATAATCTGAAAGGGAAGCTGAGCTATGATCTAAAACAGTGGTTCTCAAACTTTTTTCACCAAGTACCACCTCCGAAAAAAAATTGTCTCTCCAAGTACCACTATAATGAGCAGTATTGAAATACAGTAGCGTAATAGGCCAAATTAAGCAGCTGCAGCACTGCACAGTTAAAAAAACGAGGCAGATTAGAATTATTAGGCAAGTTGTATTTTTGAGGATTAATTTTATTATTGAACAACAACCATGTTCTCAATGAACCCAAAAA
>CAIGQZ010000690.1:9281339-9315110 GCA_903798205.1 Danio tinwini | reverse complement strand
CTTTATTCTTTTAGTATTCAGCAATTCTTCCGCGTACCAATGGAAGGAAGGCGGTGTACCACAGTTTGAGAACTACTGATCTAGAACATGCCGGCATTGTAAATTTGGTGCATCCTGACTGACTAATGCTGTTTTTTTTTCAGATGTAGGGTAATGAAGGGGTACAACGCCAAAACTGACGCAGAGCTCACGCTCACAGAAGGAGAAACGGTCATGGTTCAGAAGCCTCGAGCAGACGGAAGAGTTCTTGTGATGCAGGAGATCAGTGGAAAAACAGGCCTCTTTCAAAGCAGCGTTCTGGAACTGCTAGACAAAGTCCTTTGAGTGCCTCAGTTTCTGCTGTTGTGTGCTTGCTCTGTGACCAGTGCTGTGTTTAGGGTCACACCCTCTTAGCCTCTTGTGTAATAAACCAAAAGCAATGTCTTGTAGGGTATGACAGGTCATACACACCCACCTTTCACAAAAACTTGTCATTTTTTCCTTTATCATCAGTCGATTCAGACAGCTAAATGTGCCTTTATGTTGTCACTGTTTGCACTTTTGGATGGGGTGAGAGGTGGGGAAAGTTTTGGGAAATTATGAATAGCTATGACTCTTAGGTAAATGGAGGATGAATGACGACTGAAGGCCTGTTCATACCAACGATAACTGTGAAGATGATATATTAGTATATTTGCATCCACATCAGTATCATATACAATATTGTTCCGTTTATTCAAAATAAATGCTGTTTGAGGTCTTTAAAATAAGACAGATTCTGATTGGCTGTTAAAAAAGTTTACCCAAAACTAAAAAAATCTGCCATCATTTACTCACAAACTAAGGGTTCGTTCTTCGTACGTGAATTACTCAATTAGCTGGATTTGGTTATTGATGTTTTGACATGATACAGGATCATTTTGTTCTTCAAATCTCTTCTGAGAGTTGACGTCATAGCAACAGGTCTTGTAGCTCAAACCTGCTCAGGAGCAGGCTTATTTCATATAAACAAGATTAGATCGGGGCATTTCAAGCAGGGCTTAATTTGTGCCGGAACAAGCCGGATTCGGATCCAGCACCTCTGAAATCTGATCCGGCTACGGCACCTCATTTTACCCCTCCTCACATGCCCTGCGTTTGTCTTCCACGACTCCCCAACCCCCTTCACTTTTGTCTGCGACGAAATATTGATTATTATGAATGAATATTGAACAGATGATGTCATTATGCTGCTGTGCCATCAGCCAATCGTTGCATTGCTGATCATGATTTCAGGGATTGATAGATCTGTTCTTCACAACACACGCAGCGATCTCAGATCAGTTCATCCAGACATTTTAATCTGATTCGCGAACTTGTTTGAAGAACCAAATTAGCCAGAGATCAGTTATCCAAAGATCAAGATCAAAATAATCTTAGATCGTTTAAGCAAGGTACGAAGAATGAGCCTGTTTTTTTTTGTTGTTTTTTTTTAACACAAAAGACTTTATTTTGAAAAATCATGGAAACCTGTAATTTCCTGTAACATTTAAGCCCATGGTATGTGTTTTTCCTATTATGGGTGTCGATGGTTACAGGTCTTAACTGAAAAAAAGAAACTGACAAAGGTTTGGAACCCCTTGATGGTGAGTAAATAGTGACTGAATTTTCAGTTTTGGTTGAACTACCCCTTTAATGTTTTTCAGCAATTGCTAGCTCTAACAAAAGTCCCAAATGGTACTTTAAACCCTTGTGGTCTTCATCTGATTCTGCATTTTTAGAGCTTAAAGTTCATGTAAAATTAAAACGTGTAATGTTTATTTTGTTAGCGCACATTATTATTTTTTAGGTGAACAATTAATTCATACAAGATAATCCACTGAAAAAAAAATGTTTTGGTAATTTAAATCAAAGTCTGAGCATTTGCTTCTGTGATTGGAATGACAATCCGTCTGTTAATGTCAGTTTGACGGCTTCAGTCCCAATATTCTTAACCACACCCCTCTAACCATTAGTTTGCTATGAGGAAATGATATGCAAAAAGAAATCCTCGCCCCTACTCAAGTAGTAGTTCATATGTTCAAGCCACACCCCCTACTCAAGTGGTTTATTTGTGCAGTCGAAAGCACAACCTTTCTAAGTACTGTACAAATTTTTAATAGGATGTATCCATCCAGTGTTTGCATATTCTCTCTTCAAAAATTACGATCTATACAATAGGTATTTTAAAATAGATCTGTGCAAATCTATAATCCCTTAGCATCTGGACTTTTCATATTTTTTTCATCTTTCATCTGGCTCAGTGTTGACAACTTATGGCCTGAAGGTGTTTCAAATGTCATGTGCGAGCTGTGCTTATTGTGATAGCGACTAAGTTTGCACACGGCGTAATGTAAATGGAGCCTCGTGTATGTGGAAAATCAGAGTATAATTTGGGCTTTAATCGACCCATGTGCACAGTACCATTGTAAATAGCACTTTTACACTGAGCTAAGGCAAACGTTGCTAATGTTTAACACGCTGACACTCTTGAATCATTAATAAGAGATCCAAATTTAGCTGTACACACTGAGTATAATCAGTTGTGGCTTAAAAAAAGAACACAGTGCAATGTATACATTTTCCTTTTAACACCCCATCACTGTGCAAGGAAATAATAGGAATCCAGTTATGCGGCTGTCCTCATCTTTTTGAGAATGTTGAAATCACAGTGACAACAAAAATCTTCAAAAGAAAATGTTCTGTGGTAAGGCATTGGAGAGAAAATAGGATTCAATAGTAAACTTCAAGTACAAATGAAGTATTCCATTTAGGATTGGGCCAAGATCATTCCACTGTGTCTTTTTTTTATCGTCATGCTGATTCTCAAAATTGTCCTAAGAAAAGAATGGATGTTCATGAATAGTTTTAGGACAATGTTGGTGGTGCAATGTTTTGATCCAATTTAAATGTTGACTACTACATATCTTAAATACAACAGTTTTGTCCATGGTGTGAATGGGCCTTTACATAAGATTGTCTTTTACGCACAAATTCCTGATGTCTCAAAACAGTAAATTTGGAAATGTTTTGTTGTATGAAACGTCATAGAAAATAGGCCTACAGTACATTCTGACTACTGTATTCTGTAACTTTCCTGTTCTCAGTCCTTATTTTATTTCATTTTTTTTGTTTTGGAATTTTGGGAAAGTTACTCTAAACCTAAACTAATAAAGAGCAACTAAACAGATTTCAGAATCCTGTCTGTCTGTCTGTGTGCGTGCGTGTGTGTGTGCGCCTATACAATAGATTTGCGCTGGGGAAACGATTTATTTTTCATGCATTGATCCTTGGATGGTTAATACTAATGGGAAATTCTACTAGAAACGTACATTATCTGTATCTGAAATTAAAAAATTTAATACAGTGAATAAGTATTTCATCTCAAAAAATTCTAAAATGGACTGATGGTTGATTCCTGGGAGTTGTTCTGTAGAGGAATATGTTTTTTGCAAAAAACAAAAAAACTGTTGACAAGTTTGTAGCAATATTTGTTTACAATACAGAGTATGAAATATACAATGAAAAAAGATACAAGAGAGAGAAAGAAAGAGAAAAAAAGAACATGATATAAACTTCAGGGAAAGACATTTAAGAATCAATTACAGTACATAAATTAAAGTCATCACAAAATGAAATAGTTCTGTTTGCTTTCTTTTTTCAGATAATAAAATTAAATGTAAATAATGACTAAATTCTTGCAAAAAAAAATAAAAAACTAAACAGAAAAATATGGTTTGGTATTAGTAAATTTGCATTTGTGGATATCAAAGTCAGCTTTATTGTCAATTCAACCACATGTACAGGACATACAGAGAATCAAAATTCTGTTACTCTCAGACCCTAGGTGCCTAACATACAGTATAATATTAATACAAAATACAAAAAGTAGAGTTGTGAAAAGAATTTACAATGAATACAATTATAGAATGCAGTCAAAAATATATATACATAAAAAAATATATATACATGGAATCTAAAAATATACGTAAAAAAATACAATTTTGTGAGCAATACAATTACAGTTAAGGGCATATGGCAATGAGTGCAAACCAGAGTTGTGCAGATGTAAAACAGTATATAGTGCAAAAAGGCACTATGGTGTTATAGTGTCAAGTGTGAAGTTCCATAGGTATGGAATTAACAAAGAAAATAAATTTAATTTATAACAAAACAAGCATGTCTCTTAGTAGAGGCAGATTCATAATAACCAAAAATAATTCCTTTAAAAGTAACAGAACCATCTTGCTGTATATTATCATTAATAAATGAGCTAATATTTCCAAATTTGTACAGCATAATTCCAATCCCAAAATAAATGAAAAACAGTTTCAGCATGAAATTGAAAAAAAATAACATTTTACATTAATATTAGAATGAAACTTTTTCAAAAATGGTTTAATAGGATCAAATGTAGAGGAATATGTCATTCATTTGGTTCTCATTTGGTGACGTCATTTGACGGAGGAGAAGCTGATAGTGATCAATGATAGGTTCTATCATTGAATTGTATGATTTTATGCTTGGTGGTTTTGTATGATTTGTTTGAGGAGGACAAGCTTAAGTCAGGCCCTGTACCAATTTTTATAAGGGAAAATGTACGTTTTTGGTAGAATGTCCCTAATAAAAAATGACAACAATTCATAGACGGGGAAATGATAAAGCATTAAACTACTAACATCTTTATTAAATCGTAAAACAACGAAAGACGTTAAACATGGATATCCACAAATATGTAAATCCCGAGGTGAAGTCAGGATCACGGATATCCGCGCATGTCCAGTAACGCTCTACAGTGATCAGCTTGGGATGGGCGCTTGAGCTGAAAAAATACATCATCCACCCGAATGAGCTCATCGGTTATCATTTCAAACACACACAAAAAAACGTTTATTTGGGTCTCAATAAAGGCTCACAAACCTGCGTCTGATAATGCCGGTAAGACTGCCATCTCTTATCTTCATTTATCATTAATGTGTGTTGTTATTGCCCCACCTTCCCGTCATTCCTTTGCTTGCAACCGGAATTTCATGCAAATATTCAGACTGTTATTTGACAGGCTTTTATGCCTCGCGTTTTACCGCTATTGTTCAGTTTTATGATGCATTTAGTTGTTATGGGATGATTGTGTTCTTCCAATGGCCTGAAAGGTTTTGTGCACCTCAAGCTAGCAGCAGCCTGCTAGTTATTAGCTTCGCCGCACGCTCATGTTGTTTAACGATATTTTGATTTATTAACGAGACAGATTTACTTTTAGACTAATTTGAGATTAATTCAGGAAAGATTACTACAGCCTACAAGCTATGTTATCTGTCTAAAAATAGACGTGCATTTTTGTTGTCTGTTAATTTAGCTGTTAGCAGGCCGGGCGGTCTAACCCGCTGCTTAGCAACAGCTTTGAATCCACATCATCCACCTATCAAATGCACAAACTGCCACTGACTATTATTGTAAATGTAACTTTTACAAGAGAATCCGTAGCTTACAACAAATGTAATTATTATAAACATCTTTTAACGAGCATGAACAATTGTGATCATACATTTTAAATTATTTTTCATTCTGAGTTAACTGAAATAACATTTTGTCATCCTAAATTACACTCAAATAATAATTTGACACTTTTATTATGAAGATTAACATTAGTTGGAATAAAAAATATGTACCAAAAAACCTTTTCTTGCTCTAGCGGATTCTTCCATTACATTATTTTTGTAAATAGTTAGGAGAAAAAAAGTCATAATTGTCATACAAAACAGAAACTTGCAATTGAAAGAAATACAGTGAGAAAAATACAGTTTTCTTTTTGGCTTAGTCCCTTTATTAATCTGGTGTTGTCACAGCGGAATAAACCGCCAACTTATACAGCATATGTTTTACGCAGCGGACTTCCAGCTGCATCACTGGGAAACATCCAAACACTCCTGCATTCACACATATACACTACGGCCAATTTAGCTTACCCAATTCACCTATAGCGCATGTCTTTGGACTTTTGGGGGAAACCGGAGCACCCTCCACACAAAAATGCCAACTGATCCAGCTGAGGCGCGAACCAGCAACCTTCTTGCTGTGAGGCGATTGTGCTACCCACTGCGCCACCGTGCACACAGTGAGAATTAAATTTCATAATCATTAATTCTGACTATTCAGAAAGACAGCCTTTTTAATTAAATTGTATGGCAGAAACAAACTTCCACAAACAACTAATAGGCAGAAACATTTAGTGTAAATAAGCAATGTATATGATTTTTTTATTTATGGCCTACTCACATAGTGCTGACAAACAGATAATGTGTTTTGTGCAGAGCAATAAGCTGGATAAACCAGAGAAGCTGGAGGTGAGTGATAATGTGAAGGTGGTGGTGAGATGTCGACCACTCAACGAGAAGGAGAAGATAATGGGATACAAGCAGTCCGTCACTGTGGACGAGATCAGAGGAACCATTACTGTGAACAAACTTGATATAAGTAGTGAGCCTCCAAAGACGTTCACTTTCGACACAGTGTTCGGCCCAGACAGTAAACAGCTGGATGTGTATAATTTAACAGCACGACCCATCATCGACTCTGTATTAGAGGGTTACAATGGTAAGTAAAAAACGTTTTGTCTGTTTGTCTGAGTTTGCAGATAACAAATGTTTTGGTATATGTTTTGTAAATGTTGTACCACTTTTTTGAAGAAAGTCTTGCCATTTGCAGTCTGTTTCGATTAAGGTGTAGTTATAATGTAGAATCTGATATTTAACAAGAAATTGTAAAAACGTATAAGCGGTATACTCTAAGGGGTTAAATGATTGGATGTTGCTCTGTAAAAAAATGTGAGGCCTCTTATATCTTGTCAAAAAACGTCATATTCTGTTGTACGTGCATATACTTATTGTGCACACAGTCAAGTAGGGTTGGGCTGATAAATGATATTATATCAAACCATGATAAAAGTTATGTCAATAACAATAATACTCTCTGGCCTTTTTTTTACTCTATATTGATCTAAGAGCTAATAAATTTGCAACAAGGGTAATCTAAAAGTGTGCTGATATAAGAGATGTATCGAATTTTTGGTCACAGAAAATTTATTGGCCGAAAATATGTTATGCTATTTAATAAACCCTCAAATTTTTGTGGCTTCAGTCATTATTGGGGTACTCTTTTAAACCTGGAAGCATTATTAGCTTCTATCAATATACAGTATCGTTATCGTTCAATATGGAAAATAATTATCGAGATTGCATTTTATTGCCCAGCCCTACAGTCAAGGCATTAAAGATAAAATTAAGAAACACTGGTATACATTTAAAAGTGATTCAGTGGGCTAAAGTCTTCTCACATTGTAGAGCTTGAAATATTAATAACATTAATAAAATTAAATAAAGCAATTTCAGATGGACGTAAAAGTATGCTATTTTTGTCCTCTGTCTTACATATGCAGCATGTATATATTTGTAGATGTTCTATCTTTCAAAGTAGTACAACTAAGTAATTTGATTAGCTGTACTACTTAGAAAGGAAATATGATAATAGTATGTTTCACTGAACATAAGAGCGCAACCAGAAGAAAAGATCAGAAATCTCCTGTTGTTAATCACTCTGATGAAATGTCCTACTTAATTTATATTTAAATTCAATTCAATTCAATTTATTGTTATTTGTATAGCGTTTATACAATGTAGATTGTGTCAAAGCAGCTTCACATGGAAGTTTATAGTGAATTGAAACAGTGTCAGTTCAGTTTTCAGAGATAAGTTCAGTTCAGTTTAGCTCAGGTCAGTGTGGGTTAATAATTACTACTGAGAGTTCAAACACTGAAGAGCAATTCCATCGATGCGCAGCTCAACAGATCCCGAACCATGCAAGCCAGTGGCGACAGAGGCGAGGAAAACACTTCACCAATTGGCGAAAGTGAAAAATGTAAAAAACCTCGAGAGAAACCAGGCTCAGTTGGGTACGACCATTTCTCCTATGGCCAAACGTCTTGTGCAGAGCTGCATTTAAATGTTCTAGTCATCGAACGAGATACAATCACATTGTCAATATAATGGAGCGGAGATGAATGAGCGAAGAACTCATTTTTAAAGTTCCCGTGAAGTGCTCTGAAATGTGTATTCTATGC
The DNA here is from genome assembly GCA_903798205.1 of Danio tinwini. Lineage (NCBI taxonomy): Eukaryota > Metazoa > Chordata > Actinopteri > Cypriniformes > Danionidae > Danio > Danio tinwini. The sequence goes on along the minus strand of CAIGQZ010000690.1, from coordinate 9,307,000 downwards.
AGCTAAAAAATTAAGAGAGGGTGGGACATAGCGTTGCTCCTCCTTCTCATAAAACAGCACTGTGTGAGTGTGGTTAAGATCGAGCGGATCAAATGAGAAGTATCTTGAAGGGGCCGTGGCATGTCATATGCTAGTGAGCATTTGATAGGTCAAGATTTGATGAAAAAACTGAAGGATAAGGTGATGTGAAAAAATCATTGATCAATTTAGGCGTAAGTTTTATATTTTCTAAACACCAATTTTGTCACTGTTTCAGAACATACTAGCTAATAGATTTCCTTACTAACAGGCTGAAACTAACACCTAAAATCTTTTATTTTAATTTAACAGAACTTTTAATTGTTCTTGGTAAAGGTGGTTACCTTTATTTTTTTCTATTTTGGTTATATATGAACTTGTTGATTTATATATATATTGTTGTACTATGTTATTGTAGGGCTGCATGATGAATTGAAATGAAATTGAAATCGCGATTTATTAAAAGTTGTGATGTCATGGACATATTGTCAGGGAAACACAGCTCTGAGATCAATTGTAAACCTCCTTCAAAGGCCAGAGAGCGCTCTCATGCAGAAATTGCAAATACGTCACAAAGAAGAGACCCATGCTGCGTCCAAAATTGCCTACTATCCAAATAGTTACTACATTTGAATTTGAATTAAATTTGAATATGACTAAATAATTGAACATGCTACATCCTCTATTTGTCATTTATCACATGACCTACCTGCTTTAGTTGTGTCACTTCACTCCCATTCATGAATTCTCTCATGGGGCATTATGGGATAGCATAGCTTCCATCAGATGTACACTTCAGAATCCGCCAGAAGTAGTACGTCATTCGAGTACTTCTCACTGTTTTTCAAATACTATGAATTCAGACATACTACTCGGCTCACACATTGCTTTTTACTATACTTTAACTGTATTTAATTTACTATAAGTACTAAAAAGTATGAAAGTATGTGATTTTGAACGCAGTGCCAGGAAATCAAACAGAGGACTTCACTGCTTTTATTAAAACAACTTGACTTATAATCACACGACTACAGAATCATCTCACAGAAGGATTTATTTCAAACACTCGACTGAAGTTATGAAGTGAGTTTGGATTAAGAAGAATATGTTATTAAATGTGCTATTTTCAAGGGCTTTCAGATGTGGCAGCAACACAGAGCCATAGATGACCTAGAAGTGACAAAGTGTCAGATCACAAAAAGATTGTATTTAATTTCAGAATTGTGTTAAATCGTCTGTGATTTTTGTTTAGTTTGTCAGTGAACTATGGCTCTGTGTAGTAAAAACTGCTCCATCTGAAAACAGTAGATTTACAGCTGATTACAGAACCGGCTTTACTGACAAAATGCACATGAAAAAACTCAATTATTTGTGCAGCCCGAATATTAATGTTTACTTGGTTTAATTATTTGATATTTTGTACTAATTAATATTCTTTATATTTTCTTGTGAGATGTATAATGGATAATCATATAAATGTGGGATTTATTACAGCTATAGTGATAATAATCCAGTCTTGTGACAAATATGGTTTTGAAAATGAAGGTCTTTGATATTACAATATAATAATTATTATGGCTTTTAAAATGTAGTTTGCAATATTTATTTTGGAAATGTTGCGTTGATTAAGGTAAATGTTTTACACTTCTTGCCACTTTTTGCACTTTATTTGTGGCCTTTGGATAGTAAATTCTTATGAGTATTTTCAGCTAATGTTTTAGCATGTGGATTTATTTGTTTGTTATTGATTTTGTTTTTCAGGAACCATATTCGCCTACGGTCAGACCGGCACGGGTAAAACGTTCACTATGGAGGGTGTCAGAGCAGTGCCTGAACTCAGAGGCATCATCCCAAATTCATTTGCTCATGTATTTGGTCACATCGCAAAAGCAGAAGGAGATACCAGGTAAACATAGGGGCTGTTTTTTTATGTCCTGTGCCACTAAGAACCCAACACTTTTGAATTCTCAGTATTAAGATAAACCGATTACGACATGCGTTATCTGACCACAGGTTTCTGGTAAGAGTTTCGTATTTGGAAATATACAATGAAGAGGTGAGAGATCTCTTGGGAAAGGACCAAATGCAGAGGCTGGAGGTGAGAACTAACGTTGTTTTTTCATAAGTGAGAGTTTGAGTTCACAGTCAGTGCTCTCGCTCTTATTAGGAGTGTCGTTAACATCAACATTTCAAATATAGTTTATGAAGCAGTTGATTAGAGCATACATCCGGATATAATCTGTACCCACAGGATTCTACAGCACACATCAAAGAGTTTGTCTATGACACACTTTTCTTTTGTATTTGGTGTAATTTTATGATGGTTTTAGCTACAGATCGGAAAACTTGAGTAAGAAAATAGATATTTTACACAGTTTAGTCTTGGCAGATTTTGAGTCATCAAACACTTCCTTGTATAAGCATTGTATTAATGACAAAATGCAGCAACATTCAAATGTCTGAGGTTCCGTAAAACTTTTGTACCGACTTTTGACATCCCTAGTAAAATTATCTCAAAAAAATGTATTCTCACAAGTAGGCATGGGACTATAACCATTTTCAAGGTATACTGCAGTTTGGAAAAGTCAAGGTTTTAAAACCGGCAAAATTTTCTGCTATACCATTCCTACAGTATATGTAAGATTTTATTTTATTTTTTATATTTTTTGTTGTTTTTTGAATAACAGTATCTCCAGCAAAAAAAAAATCTCCAAACATGCCGTTTTAAATTGTGGAAAAATTAGTGTTTTATAAGCTAATAAAGACAGCAGAAATCAATGATTCATTTGAAATATTAAACCTGACATGTTTACTGCTCCAAAATATTCTAAATGTTTTTCAAAATAAAAGATATTGTGTTCAAAAGGGAAACAGTTTAAAAATTTTTACCCAGACATTTAAAAAGAGCATATATTAGAGCAGTAATCACAATACTGTGAAATAGTGATATTTTTATCCAAGGTTATCATACCGTCATATACCAGCCCATGCCTACTCACAATACTGCATTAGGGGCTGTTCACATTTAGCATCTTTTGCATGAGCAAGTTCATTATCTCCAATGGAGGCTCACGACTTAAGTTTTTAGATTGGTGCAAGCGCACAGTGAGTCATGTGACAACAACTGACCAATCAGCTTCATACTTTTGTACTAATTACTAATTATCAGACAAAAACACAGAACACCCAAACACTGCAGTGTTTTTTAATTTTCTCCATAAATAAAACTTGTATCAGAGCTGCAGCAATGTTTTGTCACTTAGTCATCCTTTTAGAAAATGGTTGATGGTCTCCTAGCAATGACAGGCACCATGGGAGCGCAAGCAAAAAACAAAGCATTGAAAAGGGTAAAGGAAGTGATGCACGTTGTATTTTCCACATGCTTTTAGTTGCAATATGTGAAACGGCCCGTTACAGTATGTTTCAAAATTCCTGTAATAACAAAGGTACATTTTCAGCATCATTTCTTCAGTCTTCAATGTCACATGATCTTTCAGAAAGCAGTTTAATATGCAGATTTGCTGATTAATAAACATTTCCCAGTGATATCAATGCCAAAAGTGCTCCTTACACTGCAAAATAAAAATAAAAATTCTTACTTAGAATTTCTGTCTTGTTTTAGTCCAAATGTCTAAAAATTCTTAAATCAAGCAGCATTTTCCAGACATGTACAAATTAAAGTCTTGTTTTAAGAAAATGTATGTTAAAATTGAGTTTATCCTTAAAACAAGCTAAATAATCTGCCAATGGGTTAAGCGAAAATAATCTAGTATTAGCTTTGAAATAAGATTATTGGTTTACTCCGTTGGCAGATTATTTAGCTTGTTTTAAGGAAAAAAAAATAATTTGACATTTTATTTCTAAAACAAAGCAGTATTTTTTACTTGTCTAGAGAATGCTGCTTGATTTAGGAATTTAGATATATGGACTAGAAACAAGCTGCGCCTTGCATTTTCCATGCGATATGTGATTGGCCCCTGTAATGACAAAGATACATTTTCAACATCATTCCTTCAGTCTTCAATATCACATCTTTTAGATCTTTCAGAAAGCAGTTTAATATGCAGATTTTCAGCTTAATAAACATTTCCTAGTAATATCAGTGTCAAAAATGCACCTTTAACTGCAAAAAAATGCTTTTCTTACTTAGAGTTTTTGTCTGGTTTTTAGTCCAAATGTCTTAACATTACCAAACCAAGCTGCATAGCTGCAAGTAAAAATGTTGTCTTGTTTTTAGAAATAATATGTCAGAATTAAGTGAGTTTGTCCTTAAAACAAGTAAAATAATCTGCCAAATAGAGTAATCGGAATAATCTATCATTCGCTTTAAATTACAATTATTTTGCTTACTCCGTTGGTCGATTATGTACTTTGTTTTAAGGAAAAACTCATTTATTTTTGACATTTTGTTTCTAAAATCAAGACAGTTTTTTTTTTTGCTTGACTAGAAAATGCTGCTTGATTCAAGAAGGTTTAGAGATTTGGACTAGAAAGAAATTTTTACAGTGTAATATTTTTTTATGTCAGGATTTTTTATATTCTTTTTTGTCATAACGCATATAATACATTTAGATTCATTATTTTTTAAATGTATGACATACAACAGCTTAAATCATTAAAACTGATGCAAGCATAATTTATTGTGCACAATATGTTTGTAAAGGTCCATGATGCAAACAGTAAATTTCTGAATTTAAATTTCAGGTAAAAGAGAGACCTGACGTGGGAGTTTATATAAAGGATCTTTCTGGTTATGTGGTAAACAATGCAGATGATATGGACCGGATTATGACTCTTGGACACAAAAACCGTGAGTGTGTTTCAGATATTTTATCAAGCGAATGATACAGTTAGTTTGGTTTGGTTAGTCCTGGAATACGGCCATAGGATACACCTTCTGACATGGCTGTTTAAGCAATAAAATGCTGTACACTGCATCAGTCAGAATCAAAGTAGGGTCAGCTCTAAAAGAATAGTGGTTAAAGTGCTGACACATAACACTGAGGTGTTCACGGTGACCTAAGTTCGATTCCGGGCTCGAGGTCCTATGCCGATCCTTCCCCTCTCTCTGCTCCCCACACTTTCCTGTCTGTAATCTCCACTATTCTGTCCATTAAAGGTGAAAACCTTGAAAAAAATAAAATAAAAAAGGAGGGATGCAGTGATATGGATATTTTGTCTGATACAGATAACCAATAACATTTCATGTTTGGATATATAGGCAAATAATTATTACTGTTAATTTTTCTGAGCGTGACCACAAAAACAAAAGGCAATCACACACAGTGAACAACGGAATTTTTTATTTTAAAACCTTAACTAATCCTAGGGCCCTATCATACACCCGGCACAATAAGGCGCAAGCTGTGTTTCCTCAACGTGTTGCTATTTTCAGATCAACGCGACCTTAATTTTTCAGTTTTCGGTTGGCAAATCCATTTGCACCACTTTGTGGACTCATGGGTGTTCCGGTCAAGAAAAGAGGTGTGTTAAGGCGCATTGTTGGCGCGTTGCTATTTTTAGGATCTAAAATAGACTTTGCAATAGACTAGTTGAGAGCAGTCCAGGGCAGACCGCGTTAGTTGTGCGCCTCGCTTACACATTGCATAATACACACAGGATGTACAGCAACACAGAAATATCTTTACAAATGAAAAAGAATTAAAGGATTAAAATGTTATAAAAAGTATTACTTTCTACATAAATATAAAAACCACTGCCTCCATGCCTTCTTCAAATCTGACAGGTGGACAAACCTAAGCTTGTTTTTATTCAAACAAATATAAATATGCAAATAATAAATAATACTGCTAATAATAATAATAACATTATTTATTATTAGCAGTATTATTTATTATATGCATATTTATATTTGTTTGAATAAAAACAAGCTTAGGTTTGTCCACCTGTCAGGTTTTGGACCATATGAGGTATAGCATGTGTGTTTGGATATAACTATAAAAGTTTTTCTGACCACACTTTGTTATTATTGTTCATTTATTAGTTTGCTGAAAAAAAGAACTGAATTTAGAAATAGTTTTGAAACAAATCTGTGCGCTTAACAAACAAAATTAATTATGTAGGCTAATGGATGTCTTCGGCGGAGTGCATACAACACCGTTTCCTTATTCACGAAAGAGAGAAAGTGAAAGTATCCTCTCGCTGCAAATCTTTATAAATAAACAATTTATTCCCAGTTTCTTTTATATAAATAAAATGTATTGCCTGACAAAAAAATAATGCATATGAAGCAACCAAATCTAATAAGTGAAACATCAGCGAAGTGCCACCAGCTAGGGGAGGGAGTAGCGCAGTTCAATACATTGTAAATGCAAATAAAAATCCTAAATCCTCAACAATGCTGAAGTTGCAATTTAACAAATTAATTGCAATCATTTTCCTTTTCCTTTAAAATTGCTAAATTTCAAGGATTGCTTTTTGTCAGATTTCTTTGTATCGTCAAATGTTTGTTGTACTGGCTTTTTGGTAGTAACACTTTTTTTTTTGTTTGACTGTGACTGTTGTCTGATGATCTTTATAATTTTAGGCATTGTGAAACTTCACATCTCTCTCATGTTCTGCCGCTCTCTCATATTATCTTGCATTTGCAGCTTTTTTCATGATAAAAAAACTCCCACACTGCTGACGTCTTATCTTCTCTCTAGCAGCATTAGCTCTAGTAATTTGCACATCTGTTACATCACAGAAGTGAATGTGAAGCGGTTCAACCAGCAGGAATGATACATAATTTATCAGCTCAGTTATATTGGCCTAATTGGGTGTCGATAATATTAAAAACGGTCAATATGGTCGTCAATATTATTTATTACTGTGCTTGTATTACTATAATTAAAAGAATTGTTGCTAAACATACCAGAAACATGTTAATCACTACATCAATGATCCAATCATTAACTAATTTCATTCTTGAATATAAAATTCTTGTTCAGGCAGGATGTATCTCTGTTAAACTGCTTCTCTGACAAAAAAGTAAGCCAGGACTTGAAAAGTGCTTTGTAGAACATCTTAATATAATAGAAAACACGTTGACCAAAATTGAGTCAGCACTATTTAAGAAATTGGTTCCTTTTAAAGAGGAAGCCACGAAAGCTTGTTTTTTGTCTGTATCCAGGTTCTGTAGGTGCGACTAATATGAACGAGCACAGTTCTCGCTCTCATGCCATCTTCACCATCACTATTGAGTGCAGTGAGAAAGGTGTGGATGGAAATCAACATGTACGAATGGGCAAGCTACACCTGGTCGATCTTGCGGTAAGTTGAACATGTCATGTGGTTGAATTTTGTTTGCATGGACATCAATAATCTGATTTTAATAATAATAATAATAATATTAATATTATTATTATTAATAATAATAATACATTTAATTTGTAAATGGTGCCTTTCTGGACACAAGCATCAACAGTCATAACAGAACAAATTAAAACCATTAATAAAACGTCAAACAAAATATTTTAAATGCATATAAGGAGTTGCTGGTCCAAACACATCATGAGTATAAAATAACATGATAAAAAATAGTCAAAAGAAAGCCTGCTTAACAAGATGGGTCTTGAGTTGGGATTTAAAGAATTCCATAGTCGAGGAGCCATGGAGCTAAAAGATCTGGCACGCATTGTGCTTAATCGAGTGCAAGGTCACACCAGGAGTTGCATGATCTAAGAGTGTAGGAAGGGGTATAAATATGGAGACATTCGGTGACATATTGAGGAGCAAGGTTATGAAGCGCCTTCAAAGTGAGAAGTAGTAAATTTTAATACGACAATATTCTGATTAAGAATCTTCCTTGTAAACTATGATTTTTGATTCATTATTTCAATTAAGGTCATAATTGAACTAAACAGAAATCGGATTAAGACATGTGGAGTATGCTGATTTTAGTCTTATTATAGAAGTGCAGTACAGACATGTAAACACTGCAATCAAACTATTGTTGTCATGTAGCAGTTTTGCCTCATTTTGCCACAGGATATTCTATACACATGGTTGTTTGACACTATTCTCTGCACCTACCGAGTCAGTAAAGGACCACAAACACCTGCATCGTGAAATGCTGCATTTTTTTTTCCTATACAGCGTGCAGTATCAAATTCTATTAAAACAACACACCTCTAGCAATTCATACTCTCATCCAATATCTCAGTTTGTCACGGGGGCATGCGTGAAATGTTCCTAAATGTAAGTGAAAGTGACAAACTGCAGTTAAAGTCGACAAACTAAAAATGAAACTCCGCAGGAAATGGGGATAGCGTGGTGATGCAATGAAGTTAATCAAAATATATGATATAACATATAAAACGGGATCATGAAAGGAACATTCAAAAATCAACTCATGTAAACACCTTAATCATATTATCTTATTCAGATTAAGGCAAATAATTCAATTACTGATGTCCAAACGTAGTCAGTGTTTCGGTTTCTGTTTCAGCTTTAATTCTTTGCAATGTTCTTTTGCTCAGGGATCAGAACGGCAAGGAAAAACTGGTGCTACCGGTCAACGTCTTAAAGAGGCCACAAAAATCAACCTGTCCTTGTCCACCCTGGGAAATGTCATCTCTGCACTAGTGGATGGGAAAAGCACCCATGTGCCCTACAGAAACTCCAAACTCACTCGACTGTTACAGGACTCTCTAGGAGGAAACTCTAAAACTATGATGGTAGGAGTTTCTGATTGGCTGTTAATTTACTGAAATGAATTTGATCTGTACCAATAATAATTTCTGTTTCAATGCAGTGTGCAAACATCGGCCCAGCAGATTACAACTACGATGAGACCATCAGCACTCTCCGTTACGCCAACCGTGCCAAAAACATTAAGAATAAGGCCAGAATTAACGAGGACCCCAAGGATGCACTTTTGCGCCAATTTCAGAAAGAAATTGAAGAGCTCAAGAAAAAACTTGAAGAAGGTACGGCACATCATTTTCGGCAATGTCATGTCTTTGTTAGAAATGTTCTTAAGGGTGTGAGTCACTGGCTCTTAGATTTAAGCAAATCCCCAGAGATAGAGTGCTTGTATTTTCCCAGGTGAGGAGATCTCGGGCTCTGATGGCAGTGGATCAGATGATATGGATGAAGATGAGGTTGGAGATGGAGGAGAGAGGCGCAGGAAACGAAGAGGTATGAATTTCCTCTTTTTCTTTCTGATTTCATGTTTTAGCGGCATTAGTCAAGTTCTCTGAGAAACATGAGGCAGCATGCGGTTATTATTTTACCACAAGCATTGCTTTAAATGTCATCTTCATTGTCTGCTGATAACACATCAGAGCTTTGTGTAATTTTTGAGCTCCTTAAATAATGATTTTGTAAATCTTTTTTTACAAAACATTATATAAATAATATAATAGAAAATCGAATAACAAGTTTATTCGAAAAGCTTTTTTATGTATGCTATAAACCTTTTGTGCATTGCACACAGCCTGACGTCATCTTGGTTAAAATTTCTAGCTATCAGTAAAGGAAGAACCATGTGGCTTTGGTTTGTTGATGTCTAGACCACCAGATCAAACCGATTCCGTTTCATTGTGCGTCATATGCACATATAGTTAATGCCTGGCAGTGACTGCAGTATGTCTCATTGTCTAAAAATTTTAGGTGGGCATAGATAATTATTATTTTTTATCTAGATTAATCTCACTGTATTCTTAGAATTAATCTAGATTAAAATGGCTCATTTGAATTCAAAATATGTGTGCTACCCAAATAATGACTAAAAGTAAGTCTTTGAGAACAGGTTTCTCAAGCCAGCTGGCACATTAGAACAGGGGCTCATCTCCGTTTTCCGAAATGCATCACAAACTACTTGAGTAACTGTTCTACTATGATAGTTGGTGATGAAAATAAATAATGTTCAATAAGATTTACTTGTGTTTACTAACTCTTTTTTCAGTTTAAACTGTAGGCCTACATAAGCTCAAAACAGCTTTTTTTTTACCTTAATCTGACTAAAATCGTAACTGAACTAAACAGAAATAGAATTAAGATGTGGAGTATGCATATTTTAGTGGCATTATTGAAGTAAACACCGTAATCACACTATTACCGTCATATAGGACTTTTTGGCATATTTTCCGACAAGATCCACACAAGCGGCTGTCAGTAAAGGACCACACACACACACACACACACTGCTAAATGCGGATGTTTTTTTTTTTCTTTCCATTTGGCATGCATTATTAAATTCCATAACACTCTCACCTTACTCCTTATTTGCGTCTAATACCCCAGTTTGTCATGGGGGCATGAATGAAATGTTTATGAGTGAATGTGAAACTGCCAAACTGCAGTTAAGGTCACCCAAAATTACAGGAATAATAGATTAATGGCAATATTTTTTATCGCCTGATAAGAGTCTCACGTTAACGCAGCACATTAGCACCAATAACGACCCACCACTACTAAAAATACAAATTAACGGGTTTGGTTCAACCAGCTATAATTTTTTTCCCTTTCATCTTATTACAAACCCTTATAACTTTAGTTAACCTTTACAACATAAGTGAAGATAATTTGCAATCAATTTTAAAGCAGGTCACACACCGGATGCGACGCTGAGCACCACGAAACGGCGCGCACATGACAGCTGGAAGTATCTGTAAGCTGATCAATCTGTCAGATTCTGGAGTGCATTACAGGTCTAAAGAACATTATAAATGATAAATTATCTTAAATAAAACAAATACATTTATAGAGATGGTATATAAGTATATCATTTCACTCACCTGGGAAATGGAGGCAACTTGAACGGTTTGTAAGCACAATTAAGTGCACACAGCATGCTATAGTAGCTGATAATTGCAGGAAATAATTCCAAAAGGCAAATGACTGTGTAAAGAAACATTAAGCAAAACAAAAATACGATATATATGCCAAGCTCAGCGGCTAATTAGTCAGAATCAACTGACGTGACGAGACAGCAAGCAGCTAGACCTAGCTGTCAGTCAATTGGCCACGCCCTTAATTATGCAGACTTAATAACTTAATAAAAAGGAAACGGATGAGTTATAAAAAAAAATTCACCCCCTCACAGTTGTCATGAAGGGTAATCATGGCTATATGCACCAAAACCATCTTTTGTACCAGGCTGTAAACATGTTTATATCAGCTGTAAAAATGGCCAATTTACCAATGCAGTCAGAAAGCACTTGGATTTCCTGGAGCGAGCCCCCCAAGGCGAGTCGATGAATTGCAGTTTTAGTTATTCTGTATTGGCTTCCCGAAGGAGAGCGGGAGGTTGCATCCGGGGTGTGACCACCTTTAGTGTTTCGTTCTTAACAGTAAAAGTTTATCCATTTTAAATCCTGATGATACAAAATTTGCCTAAAGAGATCAAGTAAATGTATATGAAATGATTGGTTTAATCTTTCTCAAAAGATATGATTGAATCAAGCCTGACTTTTTGAAAGCGGACCTATTATTCCACGTTTTACAAGATGTATAATAAGTCTCAGATGTCTCTAGTGTTTGTATATGAAGTCTTGGCCTCAAAATACCACACAACTCACTTTAAATGCAAATTAGATTGTGCTCTTAGCACTCTTCAAAATGATCTTCAGCAGATACGTTAAAACTACGGTGCAAATGGCAGATGGCTGCTTCTCACTCAGGGCTGTTTATGCCAATGAGAGAGAGATGTAACTAATAGGCGGGACTTTCCCCCGCTGATGACATGTACATAGCGAGAATGTCAGACATAATGTTTCTGCATGATAGGTCCCCTTTAACCGTGTGTTCACAGCAAAAGCAGCGAGAGTGTCAAAGTAGCCGAAAGTAATTAATTTTCAATTTGAGCCGGCGTTGATGAGCGTCGAGCAGAGGCACAGTGTTTGTTCGCCAGTGTGGGCATCGAGGAGAGTTGAAATCAAGTAAACTTTATAGTAATTAAGTTATGACGCGGTTCGGCGGGAACTAAATGAATATAATCAACATTTTCACGCTAGAAAGCCTGTTTTTATGCGGGAATGTAACTGATATGCTGCAACGGCTGCAATTGTGACGCTCTCACCGCCGAAGCAGAAAGGCAGACAGTGTTGTCGCCAGAGTGAACTTTGACGCTGTAGCTGCCTTTAATGTGAATGCACAGTCAGTCTCTCCAAAAACTTGAATTGAAAAAAAAAACAAGTATGTCAGTTTTTTTATTCTGCCCCAAAAATAGGAGTACTGTAGCAGTATAAGCTCTATGAGTTTGTGCCAGACCTGATGATGATTTTCTCAGCATCATTGTTGGTTTGACCTTATGCCTTTCAAAAATGGAGATCTTTATCGGCCTCTTTCTGTGTGTCTTCGTCTGCATTTCTGCCTCTGATAATTGTGGTGTGGTTTTTGGTGGGTGGTCTTTCAGCATTTCTCTCTCTCTCTTGCAGACAGTGGCAGCAGTAGTTCAGACTGTTTTTTAGCACAGCACTTTGAGGAGAAATTCCACACTAGTGAGTGGGAGCAGCACATAAACCCTACCACCACTTGTGCTCCCTTATTCACCTTCCCCAAATCCACAATCCCTTTAGCACACTTCACATGTAAGCATATATTTTGGGAAGGAATAGGCAGAGAAGTCTCTCAAGCTCACCAAGGCTATTACAGTAGATGCATCTATTAAACACAGGAAAACAGTAATTTTGTCAATCACAGCTAACTAGGGTTGGGTGATGTCCACCAATTTGGCATTGTACGATGTCTAATGTGAAACACCGTGATGGACGATGGCATCATCGTTGTAGGCGGCGGTGAATTAATTATTTATGAATAATTAATTATTTCATAACAAATTAATTATTTGTATCCTACAGTTTCAACTACCTGACCCGCATGGTCTTTGTTTTACCCATAACCAAATCATAAATAAATAGAGGCAAGTTACACACAAATTACCACCTGTCAATCACTTTTTGCACAGGACTCTGGCAGGCAGAGTGATCTGTGTCATTTTAATAGCATTGACAAACTTGGTTGGTAAAAAAAAGTGCACAACCAACAGCATCCAACCAACAGTATCTGAGGTTTTCGCTAAAGTACTAAGTACAAGCATGAAAGCGAAAGACTGAAGCAGTGTACTGACATTGTGACACGTTACCTAATAGATTCAAAAGACCAAAGAGTGGTTATATAGAGACAAGATTATTTAAATATCACTTTTAACAACTATAGTGAGACGCCATCCAGCGGTACATCCTTGATAAATTGTCCGACGTGCACTTCTTCTTGGGGGTTTTGTGCTTAAGACTACTGGAGCACGTGTGTATGTGTGTGGTCACGTGATGTGCATTTTCAGCGGTATAGTGTGCAAGAAGGGCTTTTCAGAAATGCTAGACGTCTGGACGTGGATCGTTTTCGTTCTAAGATGCCATTTTAAAACTAAGAAGTATTAGTGTAAACTGGGCCTAAGTGTGTATTTTTCACGAGCGGGTTGCTGCGACGGGGGCGGGATGGAGGATTGCGATGCCGGCTCTGTGCGTGAATGTTGCTGTCAATGTTGTTAGAATTGTAATTTTTAATAATATTGTGATATTTAAGATTTGTTAAGTAATACAGCTCTGGATAACTAGCAACCACTAGTTTCTCCTCCATCTTTAAAAGTTCTCTGTAGTTGTCTTGACAGCACAAACACTGCAGTCACCTCAAGGGAAGCCCTGCCTCTGCTTTCATTTGATTCAAGAATGAAAAAACACTAAAAAGGCGTGGAGGGCGCATAAGCATTTGCGACCACTAATGACACCAGTAATCGGTTAAAAACTCACTCTTTTGCTTAACGGTTAATCGGTTATTTTGAGCATCCCTATTATTAATATTAGGATAATTATTATCACCTTTGAAAGCAGCTGTGCAGCTTAATTATTTTGTGGAAGCTGTAAAAAAAACGTTTTTTTGTAACATAAATAGAAATCTTTGTAATTTCATTGACATCATTTGTGGCTGAATAAAATTATTATTTTTTTTCCCCAGAAAACAACTCATTTTAGCAGTGGTGTTTACCTCTGTAGTAACTCTTAAATTGCACACGCTGTCTTGTGCTTTTTACACAACAAAAATTAAATGTAATAAAACCCCAACTGAACTTTAGTTAATCAAACTCTAATGCGACACCTGCTGCTTATTTTATAATCAACCCAGCTACTAATATCTTTTAATAAATTACATTACCGTACGGTGATTATCATAAAGCAGATGTGTAATAAGTTGAATCAGTAGGCAGCAGCAGATCTGTGACACAGCAGAGGCTGAATATAGGACAGCTTCACTTCTTCCGACAGGAACTCTATATATGGTTTGCAGGCATCAACATCTTTCTCTGTGAAAATGCTTTTGATTAATTCATCTTTATCATCTGCCTTTCTGGTGCATCTCTCCACATCAACTGCTGTCTCATTTCATGCTGACCCAATTTAAGCCATGGTTCCTCTTTAAAAAAACGCACACACAAAGAAACATGTAGATGATAATTGATATGTGCTTGTGTTTTCTGTCTTCTTGCTCAATCTGCTGGCCATGTGACTTCTCCTCTTTAAAGAGGTTGGTTTTATGATCTCTGTTACAGCCTGACCTCCCTCCAACCTCTAGAAACGTGCTCTGTTTTACCCTGAGTTTTACTGTTCCGCAAATAAAATGTTCAGATGGAACAAAATGTCTTCAGATTTAATTTGTTCACCCCAAAATGTAAGTTCTGTTATCATTTAATGACCTTTGTGTTATTCCATCTTCGGAACAAAAATGTTCTCATCAGTCATAATTAATCACTTTGTCATTCGCCTTTGGACACCTCATGTGAAAAATGACTGAGCCAGCAGCAAATTTAATATGCAGGCACATCAAAGAGCGAGGAAATTCTTTAGAGATAATGTAAAGTTTTATGCTGCTGTGTGGGCAGTGGAAATCTATATTTTGCAAGCAAAAAGATGAATTTTAAGACTGCTGCAACAAAATATTTGTTTGTATCTGATCAGTGTTGCCAGATATAGCTGACTTTTTTCCATCTCAAAAGCTGTCCAAAACCCACCAAAATGCACAAAAAAACACCCAAAATATAAATTTTATTATTATTAATTAATAATATTTATTTTATTGTATTTTTTTTATCGAAATTAACCTAGTTACTTTAATTGTCATAATTTTAAAACATACAGCAACCAACACCAGCAGTCACACAACTACAACATAACCAGATCTCATCGAAACACTGCCGTTAGAGTGTGTTTTACATTCGAAATGGTGTATACATTCATCCTATTTAGCATTTTAAATTCTTTTGAACTTAATTAGGTGCTGCTTGTCAACTAGGCAATGCTTCTATGTTTGTTCTTGCTGTCAGTTGTGGGGAAAAAAAGATCTATAAAAGTGCCGTGAGCTTAACTGTAGGCGCTGTGTGATGCGCATGCACGTGAAGTGAAGTCAGATTTGTCTGGGAGTCAGATTTTGATACAACTTTACTTCACCTCCTCAAACGCAGTTTGCGATATGCATTAGTCCCTACTAAATGAATGAAGTAGGAGCACACAGTTATGTTTTGTTGAATAAATTGCATATAAATGTTACGTTTCAAAACCGCCCAAACTTTGTCAACTTGCCTATGCCATTTTTTTACCTGCACAATTATATTCTAAACCGCCTAATTGGGCGGGAAACCCGCCAATCTGGCAACACTGTATCTGATGGAATGTTTATACACAAACACTGCAAATATATATATTTTTAATAAAACCAAAACTACAGCTATAAAGTTAATTCTTTGTAATTGCACTAGTATATTTTTGGAAATAGCCAAAAATACATTGTATGGATCACAATTATAGATTTTTCTTTAATGCCAAAAATGATTTGATCATTATGTTCCTGAAGATTATTTTAATACATTTTCTACTGTAAATATATCAACTCAATTTTAGATGAGTAAATACATTGCTAAATACTTAAATTTAAAGGCAATTTTCTCAATACTTAGATTTTTTTTAACCCTCAGGTACCAGTTTTTCGATCTTGACCAACTATTGTCCTGTCTTAACAAACTATATATACATTATATATGCATACTTAAATTTCAAAACAACATCCTACTTTATGCCTAGACCACATTACAAGATTTTATAGGGTCATGAAAGCCCCCTCTTTCAGTTCAAGTCTACCTCACAATTTTTAAAAAGCGGATCACGTGAGCTCTACTGGTGCTCCCATTGGCTGCTCAAGGAAGTCACTTTTTATTTGCATAAAGCTAAAGGATTCTCAACTTTGTCAAGTCGCTCGACATGCCCACCTGGTCGCCAACGATTGCTGTCGATTGCATAGATGGAGGTTGCCGGAAGTCGCTCATTCTCTTTTGAAATGAATGGTCGCTTGTTGCTTTGCCGCTGCGAGTCGCTTGTTGTGTGAATGAGGTTTTATAAAGATAATCTTGTTTTTATAAACATTATAAATGAAGAGGACTTCTCTCTTCCTGAATCACCCTGGGTCTGAATGCAGACACAGTGGATAGGAGTACAGCAGGTCTCTTGCCCTTTCTATTTCAACCATTAGCCATGTCGGTAATCTGGAAGTTTTAGGCGAACACAGCAGCACAGATAAGCGATGTGTCTGAATGGTAACAAACTCAACTGATAAAAGACAATGTCAGCCATTCTTTAATTCTCATACAGCTCTCCCAACAAAAATACTTGCTACACAGAAACAGCTTTGCTGTATCAGCCCTGACAGCATTGTGGGGAAACCATGCAACAAACCCCATGGATCATGGAAACAAACACATACAACCCTTAATTGATTGTTTAATACTGTGTGCCATGCGCGGCTGCGGTCTCACAGCTTGGCTGGTCTGTCTTCGAAAAAGCACATACAGTTATGAATAATTAAGAAGCAGGGTTTTTTCATAGGATAAAAAAACTGCTATGTATAATAAAAAGAAATCGAAACGTCATCACTGGCAGACGAGCACTACGTCACCGATTTTGATTCTGTCCCAAAAATTATTTTAAATCCGGAAGATGAAATTAGCTGACAAAAGCTCAGATTTATCCAAAATTAAAGCCAACAGGTGCTAACATTGTCTTAATTGATGCTCAGCACAAACAAATCTGTAAAAATCTCGAAAAAGGTACTCAAGGGTTTCTTGAACCTTTAAGCCCATGTTAATGAGCTTATCAGCTTTATTTGTGAACAACTCAACAACGCATCAAAGAGGCTAACTGATGTGCACAGCAAATTTCTAACATGTCATATATCTTGACCAGTCAGCTGAATCACGTGCTGTCAGCCAGTGAGAGGGAAAGAGATGCACTGACCATTCAGTTCACACACTCAAAAGAAATGTCTGTGATTTGATTGCTAAAATAATCGTTTTGTGTTCTTTACGGAACGACACTGATGTGAGAGCATTTGAAAGCCATGTCTATCAGCTGAACCAGGCACATATACTGTAAGTCATCCATTGATGGATCAGCTGACTGACGCGGCTTTCAGAGATTTAACTGCTGAACAACGTCTGGCTGCCTTTCTGATGACTGAATTCCCACGATAGCGATATGGGTGGCAAATTTATGTGTGTGTGTTTCATAATAATAAAAATTATTATGGTGAAATAATATAGTAATGTACCTTTATTTGCTTTTTAATTGGATTAAAAATTTTATGACAAGTAATTTTTCTGGAAAAAACTAGTCATTTCTGTTGATCTTCTTATCTGTATTTTCAAAATGTGTCACACTTAGGGAGGAAGAAGGTGTCTCCTGACAAGATGGTGGAGATGCAGGCCAAGATAGAGGAGGAGCGGAAGGCACTCGAGGCCAAACTCGACATGGAGGAGGAGGAGAGGAACAAAGCACGTGCAGAGCTTGAGAAGAGAGAGAAGGACCTTCTCAAAGCCCAGTAAGTTATTATAATGTACAGCATAATAACACCAAAAAAAACTTTGGTATATGAGGGTTTAGATCCACTTTTTCTAAAAAATTCTAGCCATTTGAGTGCAGGTTCCGAGCCTAATTTTAAATCAGTTATTTGTATTTTTTCTGTTACGTCTTTTAGATGTCATTCATAAATTAGGGGTATTTTGATATAACATATAATAGTTTTGTTTGCATGTAACCAGAGAATGGAGAAAGAAACAACTGAAGTCTGAATATCACTGCAATTGATTATTTATTGCCCATACTTCCAGTGAAAACAAGTGAATACATTGTACAGTGAAAGAAAAATATTTACAATAAATAAATGATAATTTACCTGTTGGAAAGGAGGTAGTTAGAGGCGCTTAAATCAAAGAAATAAATATAACAAAACACACTAACTGTATTAAACAAACTAAACTAAATATCAAAAGAAAAGCATGAAAAGAACCATCTTCAGTGTATTGAGAGTCTTAACTAAACTACTATAACAAAAAAAATTATATATACACAAAACACACTCTCCTGAACCTAATGAAATAATCTCTGAGGTATTACTCAAAAAAGTGTCAGGTAACTGGAGGACTTCATGAACAAACACATTCACATTTTAAACAAGAACATTTATTACAACCAACCAAAACCACATTCTCTCAAACTAGTTCTCGCAAGAGAGACTGTCCTCACAGTGATTCACAAAAGTCAAAGAAAGAGTAAGAGCGAGAGTAAGAGAGAGAGAGAGGGCTTTTAAACGCTACGCTGACCAGCGATTGGTGGCATGAACCCAAGGGCCAGCGGCTAACGTCATCAGCACGAAATGCAGATCCTCCAATGCCATTTGTACCTGTAACACACGTAAAACAACACACCCACATACAACAGGGTGTCCGCTGGGTCTTAAAGTCTTAAAATGTCTTAAATTCTTAAAACTAGGCCTTTAGGCCTTAAATCTTTGTCTTAAATTCACTGAAATATTGTGTTGTAAGTCATTTTAAACAGGTCTTAATTTTGCTTTGTAGTAGTAAAGCTACCTAATTGGGCCGACGTCCATCGAATCACCAGCAATACATCTTAGTAAAACCTTTAGTTTTTTTTTATATTTCAGTTTTATATATTTTTTTATATTTAACAGCATTTCACAACATTCCCCTTTAAATTGCCTAGGGTAAGATAGCTAAAAATAATTATATGATTCCTCATGATAATAATAAGTGATTAGGATAAAATCTTTAGTGTTTAACGCTGTACACGTCTGCAATTTTATTCTTAATTGTTTTAAAAGGGTCCTAAAAAGTCTTAAATTTGACTTGATGAAACCTGCAGAAACCCTGTACAAACACTAACGCACACACATAACCCCAAAGTACGTTCTGCTGGGGAACGTAACATTCTCAATGAAATATAAGTAGTTTATAAGAAGAACCAAAAAAACTGCTGGTCTAGGAGAAAAACCACTTTGGTCAGAGGCTGGCTTACCATGAGTTACAAAACAAACAGAAACATTTGTCTATAACTTACTGTGAGCAGTAAGAACATGTTGGTTTCTAACGTGTTTGGGTGCTAATTGGTTTGCTAAGCCATGAAAATCTTTAGCAATGCAAGATCCACCAGTGTCGACAGTATATTTGTAGCATAAAGGGATAGTTCACACAAAAATGAACATTTCATCGTTTACTTACACTCAATGGGTTTTACATTTTTATTCATTTCTTTCTTATGTCACACGTTATTTTGATGGTCCATTTGTTGAATTTAAGTTGCATTGCATCTACATGCCAACTAATTCTCATTAGATTATAAGTAGACTCTTAGGTTGGGGTTAGGGGTTTTTGACATGTACAAAGCTCCTTATAGTGAGTTAAATGTCTGTTAAAGGAGCAGTATCAGCAGATATTAAGCAGACAGTCTACTAATACTCAAATAGACCATCAAATTAAAGTGTTACCTTTTCTTGTGTTAAATACAAAACAAGATATCGTGAAAAATGAAGAAAGCAGCCATTGACATCATAGTAGGAACACACAAAACAACAAAACCGTTTTTTCCTCAACTTTCTTCAGTCAATCTTCTTTTGTGTTAAACAAAAAAAAATCGATAGTGAGTAAATGATGTTTATTTTGGGTAAACTAACCCCTTAAATTTTGCTAAGGGAAAGATCTTGCTTACCAGTTGAACCAATTCCAAACCATCAAAAACATTAGCTCTGAACTAGTACCCAGCTTATGGAGGAGGAAAGTAAAAGAGACAGTGAGAAAAGAGGTGATGCTGCGAAGCATATTATGAGAAAAGGAATGTGTTTTTTGACCTTGGATTCGTGTAAGCCTCTTGTAGGAGACCTCCAAAACTAAATGAGCAGCCTTAAAAATGGCATAATGGGGGCAATTTATTACAGCTGGTGTATAATAGTGTCATGCTTTGTGCTTTTTTCTGTATCTCAGACAGGAGCATCACTTACTACTGGAGAAGCTGTCTGCTCTGGAGAAGAGGGTCATTGTTGGTGGGGTTGATTTATTGGCTAAGGCTGAGGAGCAAGAGAAGCTTCTGGAAGAATCCAACAATGAGCTGGAGGAGAGGAGGAAGAGGGCCGAGCAGCTCCGCAGAGAACTGGAAGAAAAAGAGGTAGAGATGATGATGATGATGATGATGCTTGGAAAATATTTTTTTGTAAAACCACATCAATAAACTATTGTTCAAAGTTTACCTATTGAAAAGTTTACCTATCTCTCTGAAATAGCAAGAGCGCTTGGACATTGAGGAGAAATACACCAGTTTACAGGAAGAGGCTCAAGGCAAGACCAAGAAACTGAAGAAAGTGTGGACAATGTTGATGGCTGCAAAATCTGAGGTACGGTTCATTTTATGTGCTTTTAAAAAGCATAGATTGTATGATATTGTTCTCAGGGTAAGGCTGTCTCTTCTGGTTCAGATGGCTGATCTGCAGCAAGAGCATCACAGGGAGATTGAAGGTCTGCTGGAAAACATCCGTCAGTTAAGCAGAGAGCTGCGTCTGCAGATGCTCATCATTGATAACTTTATTCCTCAGGAGTATCAGGTCTGTGTTTATGCTCATGCATGGGCAGTTAAAAGCTCTTGACATATAGCATATTTAGGTTGTCAGGTGTTATCACATGAAGCACATGAATAATGTACTAATTAAAGAATGTTACGAAGACTTTTTCTAGAACTGTTAGTTTTGCACTTAAAATAGCTTTTAAAATGTTTAATGGGAAAACAAATCATCGTTGGTTAATTTCTATTTCATACTAGCAATCAAAAAAAAAACATACCTCAACTACCATAATAAATTGCACCCAGAGTTAATATAGTTAACTAAATAAAAAAAACTGTATTCATTAGGAAATAATCAAATCTAAACTAAATATGTCTCCATTGTGTTGACTTAAACTAAAATATAAAACATTTATAAATAGAATAAAAATGAATTAAACCGTTACATGCATGTAAAAAACAGAACAAACATTACTATTACATTATATTAGTTCTCATTGCACCATATTTATTTAGTTTAGTCGTTTTCTATTTATGCATTAATACTGCACTTTGTGCTTTAGCAAATGCATAATTAAACATGCAAATCCTTGTTGCTTTTTCCGCTGCTTGATTAGATTAATCAGATATTTTTGCTGATAATAAAAAGTGTGAACTGCTACTCTTGCACTACAAAAGTGAAAATTGCAATGCTGAGCTGGCAGAGAAACTTTAGTCTTAAAGGGACAGTTTAAAATTGTTTACAATTTGTTTGGCTTTCTTTGTTCTGTGGAATAAAAAACAACAATAATAATAATACATTTTATTTAAAGCGCCTTTCAAGAAACCCAAGGTCACTGTACAACATCCTAAGACATCCTAACAACACATTAAGTCATAAATATCTTTTAGTTTATTTCTCATAAACAAATGTAGTATACACACTAGCCCCATTTCAGAAAGGAGGTTAAGTGAAAACTCAGAGTATGTTAATCCTGAAATGACAGAAACTCTGGGTTTTCCTTTTCAAAATGGCAGGTTTGTCAAACTTGAGAAAGCAGGGTAAGGCCAAATCCCAATTCTACCCCTTAGCCTTTCCCCTTACCCCTACCCCTCATTTTGCGTGTTCATGTGAAGGGGTAGTGGTGTCCCAATTCTCTTTAGTTTGAAGGCCTAGGACTAAGTGGAAAGGGTAAACATCCCTTCGAACAAAGATGTTTCAGGATCACGTTCGTTACCAAGGGGAGCCACAAATTAGTATTTTTTTGTCATTATTACAAATTTTTATAACAAACACGTTTTAATACTGTATACTGTATTCATAACCGCGTTCATGTTTTACCGTCATGCTTTTATAAAAAAAAACACTAAAATAAAAAACGCTAAATTTCGCGATCTATAATCCCTAATAATAACTCCTGTACAGCAGTCCCTCAACATTCTGACACTTGATGACACTCGAATACCCTGTCAGAAAAGTCTAGTGGCTGAGAATGAGCGTTTTACAGTGTCTGCTATAATGTTAATGTTGTTTTTGTTGTGTTTACATAGATGAATATGTGTAAATGCACTGTATAGTTATGATCTTATTGCCACATTAGATCATTATGATAACATAATATATGCCTTCAGTGATTTCCTAAAGATAAATACCAAAATATAACACAACTACAAAAAACTACAGCAGTCGCCATCGTCTGATCTCATATGAAGCAAGAGATTGCGATGACATATGATGACGTATGCAGGTGTTGTAGTGCTGTCCCAATTCTTAGGGGTAAATTTTGAAGGGGTAGGGGTACAAAAA
This sequence comes from Danio tinwini, assembly GCA_903798205.1. Taxonomy (NCBI): domain Eukaryota; kingdom Metazoa; phylum Chordata; class Actinopteri; order Cypriniformes; family Danionidae; genus Danio; species Danio tinwini. Next base: position 9,284,305 of record CAIGQZ010000690.1, on the reverse strand, counting down.
TAGAATTGGGATTGGGCCTAAGTCAAGCCTGTTTCTGAATGAGAGGTTACTTTTATTCAGTCAGTTACCATGGTAACTTGCTCTGTGAACCTTACCTGGTCAGGAGCAGGTTTATTTTCTAAACTCTGAGTTTCTGTTGGTCTCCTCCCGTTTTTTTTAAGACAAAGCGATATTTCTCGCCTTACTCTTACGTTTCCACGCACCTATTTTTATGTGCATTTTGGATATGCGCATACTTTTTTTATGGAAACACCAATATGCGCATAACTTTTACAAACACACATAAAAATGTATGTGCATAACTGAGTACTATAAACTTTTATTTGATAAGAAAAGATGCGCATAAACTACGATGGAAACTATTTTACCAACAATTTCCAGTATGTGCATTAAAAAAGTTCATGTGATTTTGTTGTAAGAGATGATGATTAAAACTTGTGTAAATGGACAAACGAGTTGGACAAACTCCTTAACTGTTTCAGTATTAGTGCTATTATATTATTAATGACCTCCAGAACTGTCAAGAGCGTCTGTGCTCCGTGTCTTGACGCCTTCAACCACCTCCACGCGTTCATTGCATGTCTTCTGAAGCGCAAGTCATTTATTAAATAAAGAAAATATTCATGCAGCTTCTTCTACCTCAGGTAAATTCAGTTTTTACTGTTGATATTTAGTGCCAGTTAATCAAGATGTCGATTTTGTACGATTTGACTCGTTGGATGAAAACGCTGCTTTTTTCCACACGTCTTTTATGCGATATTCCAGTTTTGCAAATAAATGAATTTTTTTTTGCATTTTTGGATGTAAACATAGCTAATGCCTACATTTCAGTCACACAAAGAACAAAGTCACGAGAATGGCTTGTCCGTTTTTAATAAATAATTAGCTTAAATTCACTGACCTTCAACAGGGACAGGTACTGTAACTAGATTAATAGGATTACTCGTTCTAAAAACCACTTTTTTTGTTCTGCTTACATTCTAAATGTCATATCAGCCTCTACCACTTGATCAATAATAAAGGCAGACACACAAGTGCACTTTAAAATCTATTAAAAACTCATTTTTAGAAATGTTATCTTAAACTGATCAATGTGTGTAAAAGTGAGAACATTAAATGAAATATTTCTGAACATTAAGCTAAGGTTATATGCATTCTTGTTTTGTCAAATTTGTTGTAGAAACTATGCAGTAGCCTATTTTATGTAATTTAATGCAATTACATCTGAAATAACTTTAAAATTACGGCCAATTCCCCACTCTTTCAAGTGAAAAGTCAATAAATGTCACACATTACATTACTTATTTTATTATACTTTGACATTTTAAATGTAACCTTACGCATTAACTTGAGCGTCTGTTTTCCCATGCTGTCTCTGTTTCGTCGATGCAGTGGTGTTGCTTTTTTAAATATATGGTCATATTTGCTATAAGTTTGCATGAGCACATCAAGTTCAGCTGGAGAAAGAAATGCTGATTTTTTTTTTTTTTTTTAGATGTTGCCACGGTGACTCTTGATATCTGTGCTCCATTGATAATGCCTGTTTATAGTTGCAGTGTGCACGCTTAACTCTGAGTTGGTCTACTCAGACTTAATTGACTAATCTCAGATGAGCTGTTCTGAAACGGAAAACTCAGGAGTTTTTAATCTCTCTGTAAGTCAACTCAGAGTTAAAGTTTAAAGTCTGTTGAACCTCCTTACTGAAACAGGCCCAGTGTCAAATTTTTTTTATTTCAGGTCCACTAACATGAAATAAATTTTTGTTTCCTAAATGACTCTATGCGCTTAAAAAATATGGACATAGTATCCGTGACGTCACCGATAGGTTTCTAAAGAGCGCAAATGAACTACAAGTGGGTGTGGCTAACCGTCACTATTTTGTCATCACACCGACTGGGGTTAATCGAACAAGGTCAAAGAGGTGGGGCTACAGATGCCTGCTAGCATTTTGCTTAGACAGGCTTTTCTTCAGTAGAAATGCTTTAAACTTCATTACCTGCGACTCGTTTGTGTTCTAACCACATGTGATGGCTGTATACTATATCAATAAAGTGTTTAGTCTTTTAAAAACACTGTTGTAATACATTGAGCCACTAAGCATTGTTCTTATGACCTTTTTCTACTGGAGGAAAATGCTAATTACTTTCAAATACTTCAGATATAGTCTGTGTTAGTAAATGCTATTTATAAAATCCAGGCACAACACTTTATGACAACGAGTCAGATGACTGTCCTAGCCTACAGCTGATCAATCTGTCAGATTCTGGAGTGCATTACAGGTCTAAAGAAAATTATAAATGATAAATTATCTTAAATAAAACAATTTATAGAGATGGTATATAAGTATAAAATAACTTCACTCACCTGGGAAATGGAGACCACTTAAATGGTTTGTGAGCACAATTAAGTGCACACAGCATGACATATCATCTGATAATTTTAAGAAATAATTCCAAATTGCCATTGATTGTGTAAAGTCACATAAAACAAAACAAAAATAAGTTTTATATGTCGAGTTCAGCGGCTAATCAACAGGAATCAGTTGAGGCGACGGCAAGTGTAATAAAGTGTAATATTAGTCATACAGTGTAATATTAACTATGTACACCAACATTGTTTTTTGTACCAGGCTGTAAACACCTTTTTTCTGCTGTAAAGTTGAATGAGCTCTATTTTAACATTGGGGTCAATAGAAACGTGCTCCATTTTGGATCCAGGCCTAGTGGAATTTTGATGAATTGCAGTTTCGGTTACTTCCATATTCGCTTCACAAGGGAGAGCGGGATGTTTCTGCTTGTTTCACTTTGTGTTTATGCACTTTGAACCCAATTTTCTAATGTTTTTTATTTAAAATTATCCGAAAGCTTAATATTGCACACTTATTTTGTTTTCCTTTAATAAGTGTCTTCCTGGTATTTAAAGTGCGCTTTTACTTTTCAGATCTCTTTGTGTGTGTATAAAGTAAT
>CAIGQZ010000690.1:9262870-9276242 GCA_903798205.1 Danio tinwini | reverse complement strand
ATAATTCGATTACTGATGTCCATGTAAACGTAGTCTGTGTAATTTCATTTAGTGCTGCAGAAGGTGTGGCAGAACATATAGTTGTAGTAAAGAGACAGCTCATGCACAACATTTAAAGGTAATACTTTATTTCGATGGTCCATTTGAGTATTAGTCGACTGTCTGCTTAATATCTGCTGATATAGCTCCTTCAACAGACATTTAACTGACTATAAGAAACTTTGCAAGTACATGTCAACTTACCCTAACCCCAACCTAACAGTCGTCTTATAATCTAATGAGTATTAGTCAGCATGTAGATGCAACATAACTTAAATTCAACAAACAGACCATCAAAATAAAGTGTGACCCATTTAAATTCTGTTATTTACTCGCCCTCCATTTGTGTTTCTTCTGAAAAAAATATTTCTGAAGAATGCTGGAAAGCAGCAGCCACTTATAAAGTACTATTTATGTGAACGGCAACCCATTTTCAGCCTTTATCAAAATATCTTCTATTGTGCTTAATAGAAACTCAAAACATTTGGAACCACAAGAGGCTGAATAGAGGGAAAGTTTGGGACAAAACATGAACATTTTAATATTTTTAGCTGTCTAAATAGTCATATTTTTATTAAACTCAAGTTCAGCACAGCATTGATTTAAGCAGAATTGTATTGCAGAAGGTTATGAGACTGAATATCGAACAGAATATGGAAATGTAACTTACCCAGGTATATGCTGCATAAGCATTCAGTTGTCTCTGTAGATGAGACTTGCTTGGAATTTTACCCTTCAAAGCCATTCCTGCTTGGCAGAGAGTTTTCTTCTACAAAGAAATCAGTCACATAAAGGAATCAAATTGTGACGATCATAAAAATCAGTTCTTGAATAATGTAGTTGATTATTACAAAACCCAACTTACAGAGTAGTGTCCTGTCTGATATATGTCAGGTACAAACTGGTCAAGATCCTGTGGAAGACAGTTTGATTAGGTCAAAAAGCCATTTTTATGAATCATCATCTCATTTCCTTTCAATATCTACCATTTTTTCCCCTTTCCCATTCAGAATCCCCTTCACACTCTCCATGATTTCCATTAGCAGAATGTCCTCAGTTTTGAGTCTCGATTCAGTAACGCCGAACAATGCAAGTACCAAAAGCAAGAAAGTCCTCATTTTTTTTTATTGGCTTGATGTATCCAGATGTTGAGACCTTCAGGTCTTCATAGCTTGAGCTGTGATGTGTCAGTCTTTATAGCGCTGAGACAGGATGAGGGGACTCCTTACTCTACGTACCTTGATGCAGTTGATAACACGTCAGAGAAAAAAAAAACACGTACGCCTTCACAAAATCGCTAATAGATTTCAGAGAACAGCAAACGTGTCGAAATAAAAGAGAATCCCCTTATTATCGGGCAGGAAGAGACACTGTTAGATCAGTGAGTTCAGTGGCTGCTGGAATTGTCAGGCCTCACTTGCTAATATGGTTTATTCCTATTAAGGGTATCACCGGCACCATTTGTTAGTCATTATTTAAAAAATTAGGAACTCATTTTGTCCTGCGCTGTGGCAGGAGGTTGCGTTTAATGATGTAAGAGCAGTGATTGTCTCAGACTGTTGTTGTCATGTGCTGCCACTCATCAATTGCTACTTCCCTTTGACCTGTTTTTTTTTATTTTGCTTCAAGCCCAGACAGACAAGACAAACATACAGTGTTGTAAATGAATATTAACCTTCTTTCACACGTCTTCTGAAGACACCACAAAACCCACAAGTGATGATTGATTTTCATGCTGTGCAGATTAACAAAAAAGAAATCTAGGTCAGTTTTGCAGATAATATTATACAATTTCTTAAAATATAAAATGAATATAATGAGAATGGCTGCTTTATTTTCACAAGATCATTAGATAATTAGATCAAATGTAAACAAAAGAAAGTGTCAAGTGTCATGATAATGTCATGTCACGAAAAAGGGATCTTCGTTTGAGAGCTTCCTCCTAAATCTTTTAATTTTTTTGCATTATCTGTTGATATTTGATATATTCTAGGGTACGTTTCACCCTAATTCTAGATTGTATTTGGTCATTGTTTCTAGATATTTCCTTGGTAATAACTAAAAATCTAAAACTTTTATCAGGTGTAGTATGAAGCCTATTTTATTGTTTTTTTAAATTATTCAATTATTGTTTTCAGTAAAGGTTTGCAGATAGCTGTAGTTGGTATTAGAAGTGGCTTATATGAAAGACAAAGGCCTTTAGATTATGCTTATTTTACCAAAATAAAATATGATCATGCCTTGATTTATTTTTATTTTATTAGGACAGTAAGATCTGAATTTGCTTAGACAAAAGTCTTGTCACTTAACATAAATAATGTACAGTTTAGAATATTAAGTCATAGTGCAGTGGAAAAAGAATTACAGTACTATTGTGTATGACTCCCATGAGTTTGGAGGACTGCATCCTTACATCTCTACAATGACTCAAATAACTTGTTTATAAAGTCTTCTAGAATGGCAAAGAAAGTGTATCATAAAGATTCTGTGGATTCATCTTCAATGCCTTCTTCATTTTGCCCCAGACATGCTCAATAATGTTCATGTCTGGTGACTGGGTTGGCTAATCCTGGAGCACTTAGACCTTTTTTGCTTTCAGGAACTTTTATGTGGAGGCTGAAGTATGAGAAGGAGCGCTATCCTGCTGAAGAATATACCCTCTTTTGTGGTTTGTAATGTAATGTAATGTCTTTATACCACAGGATGTTGATGATGCCATCCACTCTGCAGTTCCCCTTCGGGAGGGGAACTTCAATGCTATGTGGAAACTTCCACTATGGGGGGTTTCGTCAGAATCCAATCATCTGAAAGAGTATACAAATGGGCCAATGAAATGCCAATGAGTTGCACAGCTGGCGCTACTTTACAATTAATCTTGTATATAAGCTTGCCAAGCTGAGGCATCCTTTTCGCTTCAGATCCTTTCACGAAGCTTCTGAGAGAGTCGATCAGGGTTTCTCTGACTGTTACGACAGAGAGAGAGAGAACGAGAAAGCGGGCTGCTTCTCCCGTTCCAGAGTGTGCAATATGCGGCCGCAGACGGTCAAGCTGGGTTTCTCCCTTGCCTGACGTTCTTTGGGTCTGGTCTTCCAGAGTTGTTTGTATTGTTGCGAATTTTCTTAAAAGAGCAACACGGTTGTGCAGTGCGTCTTCGTTTATCCCCCAGCCCCGTGGCCGGGCCGACTAGATGGGTGTTTTGTGGAGGATTTAAAAAAGACAAGACCTTCTAAGCCTCCCGTCCCCTTTTTTCTGGAAGTGCAGTTTTGGAGGGCACCTTTCTCTGCCTGATCTGCGTGCACCTCCGCCCTCACCAGCCTTGATGGTGGAGCAACCAGGGGGTACGAGTCGATTCCCCAGATTGAGTGTGCCATTGCAGCCCCGCGTGGTGCCTCTTCCTGGCGACGTCAGCCTCGTCTCCCATGTGTGGGTTATCTGCCTTCCTCGAAGCCAGAGCCCACACAGTTGCTGGGCCAGGCTGCTTCCGCCCCGCACACTATGGCCACCTACCATTGCTACCAAGCACAGGTGCTGGGCCAGCTGCACGAGGATGGTTCTGACCCAGGCTTGTTACACGAGCCCCGCACCGCAACCGACTATGCTCTACAGACCACAAGTCCGCTGCCTGTGCCCTGGGGAGGACGAAGGCCACATTAGTAGTCCCGGAGCGCCACCTCTGGCTAAAACCTGACAGATATGCGCGAAGTTGACAAAGTTTGCTTTATTAACTTGCCCATATCCCAGACTGGCCTGTTCGGCAACAGTGTCAGTGAATTCACCCAGGAATTCATGGTGTTCTGAAGCTGCTCTGCCACCCCTGCCTGCGCCTTCGACCAAGCGGCAGCTTTGGGCCGGGCTCTTCATTTAACGGTGTTTAAAAACGCCATCAGACCTTTAAAGAAGAGCATTTTTCCCCTTCCCTGGATGTGACAGCCCGAACACTGCCAGTCTGGGACGCTATGCCTTCCAGCTTGCAGGATTGGTGCACTTCGCCAGTGGCTCGTGGGGTGTGGAAGGACGGTCTCCCTTCTCTCACGTTTTCAGCCCCTCCTCCAGAGCCTGGCTACGAGGTGAAAGTGAATCTCTCACCTCCTGCTCTTCTGCGGGACCCCAGCGCTCCCAGCGATTATTTCTATCCTGTTCCCCTCATACCCACTTGGAGATCTCTCTTATGAGAGGTCTGCTCAATCCACTCGGCTCAGTATCTTGAAGTTTTTTGTCCAGGTAGACAGCTCTGCTGGTCACGTTGGCATCAGTCAAATGGGTGGGTATCTGGAGGCATTTTCAGTCAGCGAAGTGTGCCAGCGTTTTGGGCCATCCCACTCTCACGCTTTATGTGAGACCCCGGCCCACCTAGCTGCCCTAGGTTCCTACAGCGTTCTTTTTAGACAAAGTAGTGAACCTACAAGCGCTGCCCACGGAGAGCCCCTGCAAAGTTCCTCCGAGGCCCCCAACTTCTGACTCAGCGGAGGAGTCCTTCATTCCTACGCCACAATAATTGCCCCTTAGCTGTTAGCCGTGAAAGGCTTTTCAGCTAGAGAAGGATGCCTCGGCTTGACATGTGCAGCACTTATATACAAGATTAATTGTAAGTAGCGCCAGCTGTGCATGCTGACGCAGCCAACTCATTGGCATTTCATTGGTCCGTTTGTATACTCAATCAGATGATCAGATGATGAATCACACACCCCATACTGGATGTAACCCCAAATCATGATTTTTCTCTCACCAAACTTGGCTGATTTCTGTGATAGTCTAGTGTCCATGTGGGCTCCAGTAGGTCTTCTGCAGTATTTGTGATAAGTGGGATGCAGTTCAACAGATGATTCATTGGAAAAATCTACCTTCTGCCACTTTTCCAAATGATCAACTAGAAGTCAAGTTATTATTTGTTGCTTTTACAACTGGTATCAAAGACAAGACTTTTATCAGGCCATAATTTCCCTTGAACTGGAATATGAAACAAATGTATAATTTACTATAAATAGAAGGCAATATTAATGTTAAATACTTCAAAACTCTAAAACATGGAATGTGAACATTTGATTCTGTTACCAATTGCTTAACTTGACCAAAACTTTTCCACCAAAATTTTAAACAGAAAAACAATAGTATGATGAAATCACTACATTCTGTTTGTGAAATGCACAGATACATCACAGTAAAAGAGCTGACACATAATTAATCCACTATTAGTGTATCCTAAACGTTTTGTACAGATGATAAAAGAATAATGACATGCCTCTATGCCTCTGAGTTCACTTGAAATCACTGAAATCACTTGATTTAAAGATTGTTATGCCTTTTTAGAAAGATTTATCTGGAAACATATATAATTACAGAAATTATAAATAATACAGAAAATGGATGTCTCATGCAATTGTTTATCTAACTGTTTATTAAGTAAACAAAGCATATTCTAAAATGAGAAAGTGCGCCTGTTTTTGTGCTTGTTTTAGAACTTCAGATTTAATTGCCTATGGGAGAAATGACTAGGAATAATAAACATCCAAAAACTACTTGCTCTACAAACAAATGTGTTCATGACTATATGGACGAAGCAGATTAATAAGAAAATATCAGTTTGCAATGAGCTGTTTTTAACATCTAAAAATGAGTGGAAGTGAATGAGACTGGAAGTCTCAAACCAAAAAGATTCAAATGGCTGCGCTCGCTCGTCACAAAGAATAAGGTCAATAATTGAAGCACAATTTACGATTCAGGCGACAGAGACATCAAAAATAGTTATAGTGGGAATCTTTGTTAATAATTTTAAAAACAAAATGTGCCTATACACAAAAATACAGATAACAATATATTTTGTGTTATTATTCAAATTTAATTATTATTTTTTTTTTTTATCCAAAAAAGCTTTATCTAGGACAGGGGTACCCAAACTCCTGCATAGTTCAGATCCAACCCCAATCAGACACACCTGGGCCTGCTAATCAAGCTCTTAGTAGGCTTGCTTGATACTGTATGCCCTGGCAGATTTGTAGAGCCAAGTTGGAGCTGAACTCTGCAGGACAGCGGCTCTCCAGGACCGAGTTTGGAGCTGCAAAACAGTATATATAAGGAGTCATGGACCGTATTTATGATAGATGTACTGTATTTTATAAGCATTCCAAATATATAATAGTATTTGCAACTTTGTATTTGATAGGGTTGATAAAAATGATTTTATATTTTGCATCAACATACTTAAGTGTTTTGTGTTTTTGTAATTTTAAAATACTCTTAAGGAAATCTTCATGATGACATCATAAAAAGGAGGCCTCTGATTGTTTTTTTTTCTTTTCTGATTGGACTTGAGATCAGAATTTATATTGAAGAAGTTTGCCAATGCTTGAAGTATGGATGGAAATTTTGCATCACACTTAAAGGAAGTAACAGACAAATGGTAGGGGTAGATTCTTGAGCAAGCTAATGATCATTGAAAGGTGTGTATACTGCAATGCTAAAATCAGTAACCCATTTTGGCAGTATAGTGTACAATTTGTCATCAGCATCTTTTCTAAAGAAATTACAAGATGTGGAGCCTTTAAGACATCATCAGTCTCAGTGCTGCAGGTAAATGGCAAAAGAACCTTTAGAAATAACAATGATAAAAGTGTGTACTGTTGCTTTAAGCCAGTAGACGAAGACTCTTTCATTTAAGGAAAACTGAAACAGTGGGAGTTTGAGCATATACAAACAATAGTAGTTTTAGATGGAATGATGCTTAGCAACATAAAAATCCTACAGTATCGATACCAACACGCTTTTATTGTCTGTTTCAAATAGTTAATCTCCAGCAGCACTGTATAGTTAATGCAGAGGAAAGTTGTATATGTATATATATTTAGCATATGAGCCAATATTATTTTAATAACACTCCAGTCTGTGCATATTGGTCAAAAACTCCCAACAGAAGCAGCAGGATTTGTATAATTTTATTTTTTTTACTAAATTTTTAGTAATTTTCAGATATCATGTTTTTATGGTGTGCATTGAAGAGCTGGAGTTTAATTTTCAGTTTAGGAGTTTAGTTTTCAGAAACTATATTTTTTATGTTAAGTATTAAAGGGTGCAATTGCAAAAAAAAAAACTTCTAAAAAAAACTTGACAAAATGCTAAAAACAGTTGTCATCTGGGGCCTGTTTCAGTAAAGAGGTTCAACCAACTCAGAGTTTAAACTTGAACTCTGAGTTGATTTACAGAGAGATTAAAAACTCAAGAATTTTCGGTTTCAGAATAGCTGATCCGAGTTGGGTCAATCAACTTTGAGTAGACCAACTCAGAGTTAAGCGCGCACACTGTGACTATAAAAAGGCATTGTCAATGGAGCACAGATATTACGAGTGACCATAGCAACATCTGGAAAAAAAAGACATTTACATCTCCAGCTGAACTTGATGTGCTCATGCAAAGTTATAGCAAATATGAGCATATATTTAAAAAAGCAACACCACTGCATCAGTGAGACAGAGACAGTTAACGTGGGAAAACAGCTGCTCACGTTAATGCGTAATTTTACATTGAATTTAAATATTTAAGTATAATAAATAAGTAATGTGTGATGTTTATAAAAAATTTTACACACGTTCTCACTTTTATACACGTTGATCAGTTTTGATAGATTAAAAGTGCACTTGTGCCTCTATTATTGATCAAGTGATAGAGGTTGATATAACATTTAGAATGTAAGCGGAACTAAAAAATATTTTTTAGAACGAATAATAATCCCATTAGTTACAGCACATGTCGAAGGTCAGTGAATTTAAGCTAATTATTCATAAAAAAGGACAAGCCATTCTCGTACGTGACTTTGTTCTTTGTGTGACTGAAATATAGGCAATAGCTATGTTTCCAACCAAAAATATTAATTAAATTTATGTGCAAAACTGGAATAATGCATAAAAGATCTGCGAATAAAGCAGCGTTTCCATCCAATGAATCAAAGACAACAAAATCGGCACTTCCTGATTAACTGGCGCCAGATATCAACAGCGTCTTTTCTTTATTTAACAGGCTAAATGTACTTGCACCTCAGAAGACAACTGACACACAATGAACACGTGGTGGCGTTTGAAGCCATGAGATGCTGAAAACCGACGCTCTTGACACGCTCCAGACGCTCTGGAGGTTATTAATAATTAATACTAAAACGGTTGAGGCATTTTAGAATGACCAAAACAACATTTAAGATGTTTTACAATGTGCTCAGCCTGCTGGTTTGTCTATTCACACACATTTTCATCATCATCTCTTATAGCAAACCTTTTTTTAATGCACATACTGGAATTTGTTCAGTAAAAGAGTTTTCATTGCAGTTTATGAGCATCTTTATCAAATAAAAGTTTATCCTACTCAGTTATTATGCGCATGTTTTTTTATGCATATTTTCAAAAAGTTATGCGCATCATGACGTTTCCATCAAGTGTTTTTATGCGCATATCCAAAATGACCATTAAAATAGGTGGGTGAAAATGTAAGGCTAAGGCGAGAAATACCGCTTCATCTTTAAAAAAGTGGAGGAGACCGACAGAAACTCTTAGTTTAGAGAATAAAACCTGCTCCTGACCAGGTTAGGTTCACAGAGTAAGTTACCACGGTAACTGACTCTGAGTTAAAGTTACTTCTCTTTCAGAAACAGGCTTGACTTACCCTGCTTTCTCGAGTTTGACAAACCTGCCATTTTGAAACAGAAAACCCAGAGTTTCTCTCATTTCAGGGTTAAAATACTCTGAGTTTTCACTTAACCTCCTTTCTTAAACAGGCCCCTGTTTTTGCAAATAAATTCAAATATTAATTAGTTTTTAAATATGACTGTTAAGAAGTTCATAAATGTGAATAATACATAAAAAGTAATTAATAAATACTGTAATCATGTATAAATACCACTGGTTTAGGCTTGATGTGTGCATTCATGCATACAAATTGTGTTTTCATGCATAAAAATGAACCAGTCTTTCCAAATACTACTTGCTATACTTGCTAAATTATTTAGCCTTATCTTTGAGACTTTCTTATAGAGAATGAAAACAAAAGTGCAAAATTTAGTTAGATAAGTCCAGCTTTTTCGCATTCAAACAGTATTCGTTGTGTGTTTCTCTTTCCTTTAAATTAATTATATTTGATTATCAAATCAAAGTCAGCTTTATTGCCAATTCAACCACATGTACAGGACATATAGAGAATCAGAACTGCGTTACTCTCAGACCCTAAGTGCGCAACTGTATATGAATACAAAAACGTAGAATTTTAAAAGGAAATTACAATAAATACAATTAGACAAATAATTTGATAATTTCGGCTTTGTCCCTTTATTAATCTGGGATCGCCACAGCAGAATGAACCACCAACTTATCCAGCACACGTTCTACGCAGTGGATGCCCTTCCAGCTGTAACCCATCACTGAGAAACATCCATTTACACTCATACACTATGGACAATTTTTGCTTACCCAATTCACCCGTACCGCATGTCTTTGGACTTGTGAGGGAAACCGAAGCACCCGGAGGAAACCCAGGCAAACACGGGGAGAACATGCAACCACACAGAAATGCCAACTGACCCAGCTGAGGCTCGAGCCAGCGAACTTCTTGCTGTGAGGCCACAGCACTACCCACTGTGCCACTGCATCGCCTACACATATAATATAATTAAAAAATATAAGTAAAAATAAAAATTGTGAACAATAAAATTACACTTAAGGGCACATCGTTACCTTGAAATTTTGAGGTTCTATCTGCGTTCTGAATGATTTTGAGATATTGATCTTCAAAGTTTTTGCATTCCATAGAAAACAGTATTTGTGTAACATTTGTTTTTTAAATAAAAAGTCTTAAAATGTAAACATCTTATAAAAAACACCCCATAATGTAAATAAGTTGTCATCTAATAAATCAATAATATTTCAAACTTAATAATAACTAATATTTAATAACAATAATAACAAAAATAACCTTATAATTCTAAGGTGACGACATGGCAAGGAGTGCAAACCAGAGTTGTGCAGATGCAACTTATTTGCCATGAAGGTAATTATCAGCTTGTTGAGTATTAACATTGGTTCTTAATAAATACACTGAGAAACATCAGTTTATGTAAAAGACTCTCTTTTTTTTTGCAGTTACACTACAGTTCTATTTAAAAGGTGATGTGAACTGTATCTGCAGAGGGAGCTGTCGCTCTACTACTGTTAAGTATATCTGCACTCTACCGCTCGCCTCCTCCTGATCATGAACAAAGAAACACATGATTAACTAAACTATATTATTCTAAGGAATAAGATGAATGAGGAATAAGACCTGTTGCATATTCATTATTATTTTAAAACAATGCTGAAAATGAGCTTATTTATTTAATCAGATTTTTTGCATTGTTTTAAATAATGAATCTGCAACAAGTCTTATTTTCTCAAGCAGTAAACCTTTAGCATTTATATTAAACTCACAGTATATTCAGTATACCTTTCCACTAAGGTCAAATCAGGGTGTCTGTAAAAAAAACTAAGAAAAACATCTTTAATTTATTGTAAATGTGTGTATACGTGCATTTGCATTTCTCTGATGTCTTAGCACTCAAATCTGAGAGAATTAGTCATGTAAGAATTTTACATCAATGTGTCTCAGGAAAGTTTCATAGTTTGTCACAAAGTTGCACCATTTTGAGGAACTGAAAGATCTTAGAAAGAGATAATAGAAAGCAGCTTAGAAGATGAGCAGACTTTTTTTGGAAAGTAAGAACAACTTTTATTTGTTTGACATGATTATTTTGAACGTTACACCAATACATACAGTGCAATCAATATCTCATTGTTTAATTTAATGATAGTTCACACAAAAATCAACATTTACTCACCTTCAAGTCCAAACCTTTATGTGCTTCTTTATTCTGATATTTTGAAGAAAGCTAAACCTGTAACCATTGACTTCCATTGTAGGAAAAACGAATGGAAGTCAATGGTTACAGGTTTGTTTAAAATCAACCAGCTTCTAAACGGGTAAAGACTGAGCAAATAATGACAGATTTTCCAATTTTTGGTGAACCATCGCTTTAATTCTTTTAACACCCAAAGAAGTGTAATTAATCTGAGCGGTTTGTGCTCATTTTACAACTGTAAAACATCCAATAAGTGTACAAATAATAACCAGCTAGCCATGTGAGGCTCACCATCAAGACATTGAGAAAACTATAAATAGTACTTGTTAAAACAAGAGCACAGAAGAACTGCATCCGGCCACTGCATTTCTGCAGCGCAATATTTGTACTTCCATTAAGAGCCGTTGCATTTTTAATGAAAAAGAAGAAAGGACATACTGCTGCATGACACTTGCAAAGTGGAAACACTAACTGTAAGTGTTTAATAAGTGTTTATGAGATGGCGCTTCAGCACTTTTTTCGTCAGATGTGTAGTACAGCTCTTGCTAAGATGTGGCTTTGCATTGTGATGCCTATCTCTATTTCTAGAAATGCTCACTGCAGTTTCCTGTATAACTGAACCTCTATGCTGACTTTACTCTTGGCCTAATAACTTTTAAAAGTGCTCTTTTTCTTGATTTAATATGAAACACACATATAGTTATCTCAAGAAATTATAATTAGGTCTCGATGATTAAATACATGAGTTAGGTTCATAAAGATACTATAAAATCTGTGATGCTTTCAGTGTAAAAGTGCTGTTTTAGTATCTTGCAGAACTGCAGAACTGCTTTTTTTTTTTAAATATGTAATGTTTTACAGTTTTGTTTAACAGTAATTACATTAAAGAACATTTTTGCATTTATTAATATTGTTAAATGCTAATTTGATCAGTGAAAATACATTTTTTTTTATTAGTTTCATGCTAGTTAGCTGTGCATTAACAAGTGAACAGTTGTTTTATCTAACAAAACATTACAGTTGTTTTAACGTACATTAACTACTAGTATACTACTAACTACTGTATTTTATAGCATACATTATTGTTTATTAAAGCCAATCAATATGCAGTCTTACTAGTGTGATACTTTTTTGTTCCATAGATTAGAACACATACTTTCCATGACAAAACAAAAAAGATTCTTGCATATTTTTTACCATGATTGTACCATTTTTCCATGACAAGACGCTTACTAAAATGAATATAATAATAATAATCATGTAAAACATATTTAAAACACAAATTTATTGATGACGTATTAAGACACTATTTAATAATCAGAGTATATACGAATTATACAAATTAATTGTCATTTTAAAACATTACGCTACAGTCGTTCGAGCTACAGTGAAAAAAAATGATTAAAGATGATTCCTTGGATTTACTAAATTTTTTATTTTAAGTGGTTGTATTATTATTATTTGGGTTGAATTTAAACAAGTTAAACATAAATACAAAATTAAATTTGTTTAAAATTCAACACAATTATCTGTAGAGATCTTTTTTCAGTGTACTAGCCTTTTCATATACATTTAACATACGTTCATTAAATATACAATCAAATTATATGATTGTTTATTCGTACTTGTAGGAATAAGTTGTTTTGTTTTTACATCATAATATTGGTTACTTTGAATGACAACGAAACATTAGTTCACCCATATTTTATAAGTTATTTGAAATATTTTACCTCGTATTAATCTTTATTTTCATATTTGTTCCTTTTCTGATTGTCAGACGTTAGTGGGTCATTCTTATAATGTGGTGACTCAGCTATGACACCTGTTGGAGCTAAAAGGGAAATGACTTGCTACACTAAAAATAGTTCAGAAAAATGCTTCAGAAATATTTGAAGATGCTGCTTGTTTGGTTATTTCAGCAACACTTCACTGAAAGACATAATAAAAAAATAACATAAATTTGTTACATAGATTTCAAGAGAAATACCTCTTTAAATGATTAGACAATAAACACATTGTTGATGACAATCATATTTGGCCCTTTTCTAGTTATCAGGTATTAGTGGATCACAGAGATAAGCCTTTATTTTGCTGTTTATTATTATACATTGCTTAGACTAAGTTAGTGCCATGCATTTCTGCACATGACATTTAATATTCAGCATTTAATATTCACTTTAAAAGCAATGGGTTCACTCACTTAAAAAGTGAGTGAACCCATTGCTTTTAAAGTGATTAGTTGACTTTACTTAAAAAGTGAGTAAACTCATTGCTTTTAAAGCAGTTAGTTGACTTTACTTAAACCGAGTAAACCCATTGCTTTTAAAGTGAGTAGACTTTACTTAAAAAAATGGGTAAGCCCATTTATTTTAAAGTGAGTAGTTGACTACTTAAAAAGTGTGTAAAACCATTGCTTTTAAAGCGATTAGTTGACTTTACTTAAACCGAGTAAACCCATTGCTTTTAAAG
>CAIGQZ010000690.1:9226550-9262527 GCA_903798205.1 Danio tinwini | reverse complement strand
TTAAATCGAGTAAACCCATTGCTTTTAAAGTGAGTAGTTGACTTTACATAAAAAAGTAATTAAACCCATTGCTTTTAAAGTGATAAGTTGACTTTACTTACAGCTAGTAAATCCATTGCTTTTAAAGTGATTAGTTGACTTTACTTAAAGCGATTAAACCCATTGCTTTTAAAGTGAGTAGTTGACTTTACTTTAAAAAGTGAGCGAACCCATTGCTTTTAAAGTGAGTAGACTTAAAAAAATGAGTAAGCCCATTGCTTTTAAAGTGATTAGTTGACTTTACTTAAAGCGATTAAACCCATTGCTTTTAAAGTGATTAGTTGACTTTACTTACAGCTAGTAAACCCATTGCTTTTAAAGTGATTAGTTGACTTTACTTAAAGCGATTAAACCCATTGCTTTTAAAGTGATTAGTTGACTTTACTTAAAGCGATTAAACCCATTGCTTTTAAAATGATTAGTTGACTTTACTTACAGCTAGTAAACCCATTACTTTTAAAGTGATTAGTTGACTTTACTTTAAAAAGTGAGTAAACCCATTACTTTTAAAGTGATTAGTTGACTTTACTTTAAAAAGTGAGTAAACCCATTGCTTTTAAAGTGATTAGTTGACTTTACTTTAAAAACCATTCCCATTGCCATAAAATGATTAATTACATGAATTATGTGGGGGTGTAGTGGGTAGCACAATCACTTTACAGCAAGAAGGTCGCTGGGTCAAGCCTGAGCTGGGATAATTGGCATTTCTGTGTGGAGTTTGCATGTTCTCCTCGTGTTCGCATGGGTTTCCTCCAGGTGCTTCGGTTTCCCCCACAGTCCAAAGACATGCGCGATAGGTGAATTGTGTAAGCTAAATTGTCTGTAGTGTATGTGTGTGAATGAGTGAGTATGAATGTTTCCCAGTGATGGGTTGCGGCCGGAAGGGCATCCGGTGCGTAAAACATTTGCTGGTTAAGTTGGAGATTCATTCCGCTATGGCGACCCCAGATTAATAAAGGGACTAAGCTGAAAAGAAAATGAATGAATGAATGAATGATGTGCATAATTATAAAAAAGTCGAGTCAACTTAACCAAGTTACAACAGATTTACTCACTTTTCAAAGTAAAGTCAACTTGTTGACTTTAA
Organism: Danio tinwini; assembly: GCA_903798205.1. Lineage (NCBI taxonomy): Eukaryota > Metazoa > Chordata > Actinopteri > Cypriniformes > Danionidae > Danio > Danio tinwini. Next base: position 9,261,401 of record CAIGQZ010000690.1, on the reverse strand, counting down.
GGCAACCATGTTTACTTATAGGTAAAGTAACAAATCGCTTACTGTAGCTGTTTGTCAATGTAGAAGGTCTGCAAAATTGTAAAAAAAAGTAATAAAAAGAATTAGTTCCCCCTTAAATGAAGATTTTATTAATTACTCATGTTGTTATAATCTTCAGAACACAAATTAAGATATTTTAGATTAAATCTGAGAGCTCTCTCTCATCCATGCCGATACATTAAAAGTGCTAACGGTGTCAATACCAAAAACACTGAACCAAAAACACTGTAAAACATTTCATGTGACTTCAGTGGTTCAACTGTAATCATACAAAGCTTCAAGAACATTTTTGTGAGTCAAAAAAAACTGTAAGAAAGGCTTTGTCCGCCTATGTGAGATAAAGCTGTGTGCATACTATGCACAATACACCACTTGTGTTGAACTACCGACACCTATGGCAATACGCCATACTTAATGTAGTAAATGTGCACCCTGACCTGACAAGGAGAGAAGATATATGAACAAAGTCATATCTACAGTGTTTTTAGGGAATGTAAAAGTGTTCTTGAAGCTTTGTATGATTAAGTATAATTAACCACTGAAGTCACAAGAATATTTTGACTGTCTTTGAATGTCTCTGATTATGGAGGCTGAGGGAGCGCTCAGATTTCATCTAATGTAGCTTATTTTGTGTTTTGAGATGAATGAAGATTTCACAAGATTGAAATAAGGTGTACGTAAGAAGTTCAACAGAAACTTTTAACAATTTACATTTTTGATTGAACTAACAATGGTAACATTATTTATTTAAAAAAAAAACCTGTTTCCACCTCAAGTTTTTTTATAAATATATACAATTTCACTTCCTGTGAAACTAGGACAACATCAATGATAAAAATGAAAGGGAAAGTACTGTTTTTTTTTTTACCCACAATAACTTTGGAGAAAAAAAAGTTTTACTTTAAAGCCACAGACACCACAACAACAAAAAAAGATCAACAACATTATCTGACTTTTGGTGGCTGATGTTTGGGAATGTAATTGTATGAGTCAGTCAGAAGTAGTCACACAAAATCAAAAGTATTTTCAATTAATAAATCACTGGTTAGTCCTATTATCTATCATTAAGGCAAAAATCAAATCTTTTAATGCCAAATAAAGAATTTATTCAATAATTGTATGTTTAGTCATTTGTGCATATTCATATCACATAAAAAATGGTCAGATTCATTTGAATACTTGGGATTTATGCACACCTTGCTGTTTCCATCCAGTGTTGACTATGGACAATATCCTAAATAGTACATGAAAACAAGAGGGTGGAAACATATTGCTACCTACGCTGAGCCGTTAGTGTTCCAGTTTTATTTCTTGTACAAACCTACTTATGTAAAAAATTTGTACAATCATGTAATTGATATAATTCATATACGTTATTATACAAATTTGTTACGGCCATCTTTATTAGTCGCCCTTGAACAATGTCCAATTGGACTCTCAAACAATGTAGTTGTAGCTGAGGCCTGGATTGTGTTGTTAAAATGTCAGAAAGATGCTATTATGTGTATTCAGCAAACTCACTTTTTTGTGAACCTATAAGCCATTAGGTCTCAGCTCAAATGTATATAGTAAATCAATGGCATCAGAAAGACCGCTGGCTGGATGTTAAATATACACTGAACACAGAACTGAAAATGTGAGTTTCGAATTTGTCATCTGCTTGGACAAATGGTCAAGTCTAAAAGGTCTACAATCCTTCAATTTCTGCTAAGAAAAGAAAGATTTTTTTTAATACATCAGCTAAATGTTGTCTATATATTTTACTGCATATATCTCACAACAAATTCTGAAGAGCGACAATTGTTTAAGTTCCTATTCAGAAGAAAACATTTGAAACTACACTTTTTGAGTGTTTTGAGTGTAAAGGTGACAGCAAAAAACAACATTCTTTGTTTATCACCCACATAAGAGGGTCATACGGTATCTTAAGATCAACTAAATGCTGGGCTTTCCAAAATATCCCTAGAGCAAAGACTCTTGTAACCTGTTTGTTCTTTTAAACATGAATTAAATATTATTGGTTTACATGTCTCTGAGTGAAACTTTACAATTAAAACCTGCAAAAGAGTCCAGACCTTCTGTCATGAGTCTGAAAGTCTAATAAAACTAACACTATAGTAACTACCACTTCTGAATAGAAGTTCTGAGTAAGCCTTCAGATTGTAAATTCACAGTAATGCATTTTGCACATGCACTGTACTGTACATGCACTGTAAATGGTTGACCAATCACAAAAGACCGAGCCATCGGACCAATCAGAGCAGAGCAGGCTCTCTTAAAGGAGAGGTTTAGAAGGAATTAAAGTGATAGATCGCCCAAAATTAAAATTTTCCTCACACTTTATCATTACATTCAAGTGGTTTTAAACTTTTATGAATTTCTTTCTTCCATTGAACACACAAAAAAAGTTATTCTGAAGAATGTTGGCAACCAGCAGACATTGACACCCATAGTAGGGATGAAAAAATACTCATAAATAAATCTTCAGTATCTGCTTGTTAAGTCGTGCATATGGAATATGGTTTCCAGGTACAAGCAGCTACGGAAAATATTCATTTATGACCCCTTTTAAATAATATAACACATTAAAGTATTTTTAAATAAAATCATGGTGTACAAAACAGTGTCTAGACTTACATCATAAACATCAATATTTTAACAATTTATAAAAAATTTCTTTCTGGCCATCTGATTTTAGTCATGGTTATGTACAGTGCTCAGCATAATTGATTACACCCCATTTTCATTCGTTCGTTTTCTTTTCAGCTTTGTCCCTTCATTAATCTGGGGTCGCCACAGCGGAATGAATCGCCAACTTATCCAGCTTATGTTTTTTTATGCAGCTGATGCCCTTCCAGCCGCAACCCATCACCATCCATACACATTAATTTACACACATACACTACGGACAATTTTAGCTTACCCAATTCACCTATACCACATGTTTTTGGACTGGAAACCGGAGCACCCGGAGAAAACCCACGCCAACACGGGGAGAACATGCAAACTCCACACAGAAATGCCAACTGCCCCATCTGAGGCTCGAACCAGCGACCTTCTTGCTGTGAGGCGATCGTGCTACCCACCGTGCAGCTACACCCCATTTTGAAAATGAATATTTTTATCCAGTTCTCAGTGAATATAGGCAATGTATTTTGGTGCATTTAAACAAAACTGATTTATTACACAGAAATGTTTATTAGAAGGACATTAGTCATCAAACTGATTTAGAAATTGAAAGATAATACAGTTAAATTCAAGCAAAATATTACAAAAGAAATTAGAAACTGTTTCAGCTCAATTTTTTTTTTTTGCTTGTCTTGATTTTTTCCTGTTTTAAATTTGTATTTAATGTTTTTCTACAACACATAAAGTTGGGTGTACTCGTTTATTGTAAGTTATTTTGTTAGATAAGCTCCAGATTTGTCTTCAGTACTGACTAATCTAATGTATATGCACAAATATAATATTGTATAGTTATTAAAATATGAATTTAAAAGATAGATTTGTGAGGGGTGTACTTGTATATGCTGAGCACTGTATATTTCAATCATGATTTTGTTATAGCACTTTGTAACACTTTGTTATTACCATTTATTGAGCTAAACCCATTCTAGGAGACCTTCAAAACTAAATCCTGAACATCTGATACAGTAGATTTAATAAATAATTCCTTTATTTATTTTAACAAGGTAAATCCCAATTCATGTGCACTAAATATTTATAGCAGGGTCCCCACAGTAAAAATGAAAAGAAAAGGTGAAGTTTAAATACTTTAATGCACATAATGATGGAAAAAAAACTACTGTGCAATGTTGGACACTCAACTGTCACGGCTTTAATTATGTAGTGGAAGAGGTAGAGCTTTCTGCCTCCAGTAATGAATGACAAAGTATGAGTAAAGTTACACGCGCTAGATGACTGACTGCATAGTGTACACAGGTTATAGTACACCTATTAAGACAAAGGGTCCAACTGACATAAATAGTCTTACTTCACCTCTGTTGAGGTTGACTGATTTTGATAGTATGAATGAAGTGGTCTTTAGTTTCTATGTGGCTCCACAGTGCACTCTAGTGGTATTCATGAGAAGATGCTTTGTTCTCTGAAGAAAAAGAAAAAAAAAGAAAAGCTCTTAGTCTGTGCTGCCATTAGTAAAAATAATCATTTATCAGACTAGATCATCTTCGAAACCTGATTTTAGCGACAAACAGACCCCTGTTGCTAATATTCGCTCACATAACAGGAAAACGTTGTGGTTCACGCTTCTTCAAGTTCTCTCAAGCAACTGAGTGGTTAGTTTTGCATTATGTGTAATTATAGTTTAGTATCACTGACCTGTAGGAGCCTTATGAGTATTTGATTTCACATTTAGTTCAAGCTGATGCCAGTACGTCATACTCTCAATGAAACTGACTGACGCAAATTAATGTTCCTTCATAAGCTCTGCATCAGGCCTAGAGTCACTTTACGGCCCTTCACATTCACAGTTATTCAACGGTGGATTAAAGTTCCTTTATTTATTTCTTTTAACAAGGTGAATCCCAATTTGTGTACTATTCTAGCTTATTTATTACAAATATTTGAAGAAGAAAAGGTGAACTGTGCAATTATAGTTTAGTCACTGACCTATAAGAGCCTTACAAGTATTTGATTTCACATGTGATTCAAGCTGATGCCAGTATGTCATACCCTCAATGAAACTGACTGACGCAAATTAATTCCTACGCAAGTTTTAGGATGCAAATTTTCCTACATGAGTTCTGCATCAGTCACTTTATAGCCCTTCACATTCACCGTCCCTCAACGGTGGACTGATTTGATTATTTAATCCAAATCACACGTTAGACTATTTTTTTTCTTCACAGATTTTGAACAAGCATCTGAATCTAAGACACATTCTTTCGGATAAATTATCATTACTTTCATCCTGAAATCTGTTGACCTTCAAAAAGTTGTACTTCAGCACTTGAAACATAACTTTTAGCTTAAATCGCTTGCACTGCAGAATTGTTTCACTTGTAAACTGCTTTAGGTGGAAACATCTCATGTAAATGCAAATGTTGTCATCTTTATGCATTCGAAAAGCCAAAGGCTGACACAGCGAGTGTCAAAGTTCAAATGTCCTCTGCTGGATTACATTTTAAACAGTTTGTCACCTTTCACTATTCATATTTGTGTAACATACACAATCGGTCAAAAGTTTTAGAGTTAAAAGGTTAAAAAGTTGATGTTGCATTTTTAAAGAAGTCTCTTCTGTTCAACAAGCCTGCATTGATTTGATCCAAATGTACAACAAAAAATGATCAAAATACAGTAAAAATGTGAAATATTTTACTAAACTTTGATTGTATTGATATATTTATCTTTCCAAGCTGATTTACTTTTAGCTTGATTACTTCAGTCATTAGAAGTCAGGAGTTTTTGAATATTAGGTTTAAGTAATATTAGGTTTGAGTATTATTAAAATAAAATAAATTATATGTTGCCGCCATGACATTTTAAGGCATACACCTTTCCTTTTCATTAACTATACAGTGCAACTATGGAATTTGGAACAGGCATTGAAGTATTGGTATTTCCATTGTAGGAATGATTTATTTTGTTGTCTATTCCTATTTTCCTGGCATCTACCTCAGTGTCTTTATTTGTTTAGTTTTTTCATTGTTTTTTACAGTAGTACTTTAACTGGATGCACAGAAGCCATTATATATTTGTTCAAAGATCATTTCACAAAAAGTGTGTAAGAGCAATTCAGAGAATTATAGAATATTATAAATATAAAAAAAATAAAAATTACATTTCTTATCATTAAAAATGAATTAATTAATGATTATGGTGAAACATGATAAAATTAGTTTACTAATGCTACTTAAATGTTCCATTAATATACGGACACAAATATATTTTGTACAAATATAAATGATCCTAGTGACAACAGTGTTTAGGGTTTTTTCATTTTCACAGAAGCAGCAAAATGATTTATTAATTGTTTATTTTACACATTAACAAATCAAGACGTCACAAATTATCTTGTATAATAAAATTTTCAAAACCACATGAAATAATCTGTGTAGAATCAGTAAAGCACTCTCAACATTGGGCTATTAAAAGATGTATAATCTCACAAAACTCCCATTAATAAAAAAATTTGACTACACTGAACAATTATTAAATCTGGTGGTGTTAGTGAGACCAGCAGGGTGTGCTCAACCTGTAGCCTGTGTGGGTCCTAACGTCCCAGTATAGTGAAGGGGACTCTATACTGATCAGTGAACGCTGTCTTTTGGATGAGACTTTAAACCGAGATCCTGACTCTTTGTGGTCATTAAGAATCCCAATATGTCCTTCGATTTATTAAAGCGGTGCTATTCTGCTATAACTACATTTCTCAGTAGCGGGGCGATAGCGTCGCTACTTACTAAATCAAATAGCCTTTCAGTAGCAAAGCTATTTTTTTTAGTCAAGTAGCGTGGTAGCATCCACACAAGCTACATTTACCAATCGCAAATCAAAAAGTGATGGCACCAACATTCACGTAGCTGTAGTGCTGGTGTCTCGCTGATGAAAATAAAGCCATATGACGGTAAAGTCTAGATCGGATACGATTTCTTCTTCTACCTGTTTTTTTTTGGTGGTCGACAACAAACTTTTTCGTGCGTTACTGCCACCTCTTGCTCTGATTGGTGACGTCGCCAACCAAGGCTAACATGAGAAATTTGCTTGATGGAAAGATGACTGAAGAAGAGGAGATCTATATACTATATATAGTTTATTGTAGTAAAGGCTAAAGTATACTATAGTAATTACTATTAGTTTATAATTACTAATGATACTACATTGTGTAATTCATTAATGAAAAGTTGTAAATATCCAATATAATGCTTATTACTAAATATTTCCCTTTACTATAAATTACTGTAGCATTTTTAAATGTGTAACACCTGATTTTATTGCATTTTTTGTTTTTACTGTTATATTATATAAATTGTTTCTGTTTAGTACATATTATTTGCTGTAAATAATTGATCTGAACAATTATGCCTCATGCTTTATTGACAGTTTTATTAATCACTAAGATATGATTGACTTGGATTTAAGTTGCCTTGATTTAAAAATGAAAATTGCAAAAATAGCTTAGATGTATTTTTTTTATTGCAAATGTCAAAAAAAAATCACTCTGCACAACTAACTAAATTTAGATTTCGTAACAACAGGAAACATTTTTTTTGTTATATGGTCTGGTTCTGTGGTGGCTGTATTTTAAAACTAAATTAATATAATCTTAATTCAAGTGATAAACGATTTTGAAATTCTAACAGTAAACAGAATGCTACTGTGAGGTCACACCTGCTTGGTATAAATGCTTGTAAACGTAGAAACTTAAAAGTAATCAAAAAGTAATCAGATGTAATCAGTTACTTTTATAAAGTTATCAAAAATGTACACTGCTTATTACATTTTAAATAGCAAAATTTGTAATCTGTAATCTATTACATTTTCAAAATAACCTCCCAAACACTGATGGTGGATAAGGAGATCCCCCCCCCAAAAAAATGTGTAAAGTGTCCAGAAAAGTGTTATATAAATGTAAGGGACTATTATTAATAATATAAATATCTCAAACTGGATTTTTGTTGTTTATGATAAATATGGTGAACCTACACCGCTTTTGTTATTTATTTTATTTATTTTTTGTTGTTGATGCCGTACTACATTACCACAAGAAAAAGTGTGTGCGCCTGCTCAGACCATAAAGTGGTGATAAGTACTTTCTCAAATTAAAGTATATTTTAAAAAATGTACATTCAGTTGTTTAGCAGACGCTTTTGAGCAAAGTGACTCACAATTTAGGATGAATTCAGTGATTCAACAAGACAATAAGAAGTGCTAATTAAACAAAGGAACTGTATGCGCTCAGAGATTTTCAGAGTGAGGAAGGGGAGTTTTTGGGGGTTTTTTTGACAAAGAAAGCGATTTTCTACAGGTTGTTTGTCAAGCCCACCTGTGTGAGACACACTCAGATTTAATAATGTTTTAAGGTTGGGTGTGGGGAGGTCAGGGAGAAAAGAGGGGTCTTGGGGGTCCGGTGCTCTCGGAAACTATGGATTTTTAGTTGTCGTTTGAATGAAACCAGTAAATCTGCAGTCCGTGTGGGAATGGGTCGATCATTCTACCAGCGTGAAACATTGAAGAAAAAAATTCTGGAAAGCGACTTAAAGCCTCTCTGTGATGGTATCACAAAGTGTTGCTCACTCCCTGACCAGAAGCTCCTGGAGGGGATATAGACCTTCAGCAGTAGGTGGAGGTAAGAGGGTGCAGTGCCAGTAGCCGTTCTGTAAGCAAGCATCAATGATTTTAACTTTATTCGAGCTTCAACCGGTAACCAATGCAGAGAGATTAAGAGAGGTGTTACATGGGCTCTCTTGGGCTCATTAAAGACCGGATGAGCTGTAGCATTCTGGATCATCTGAAGAGGTTTATGAGAGGATGAAAGTCCAGCTAGAAGAGCATTTCAGTAGTCTAGCCTTGAAATGACAAGAGCTTGGCCTAAAAGTTGTGCACCGTGATGTTAGAAAAGGTTGGATTTTGCTGATGTTATAGAGCGCAAAACTGCATGATCGAGCCGTGTTAGCAATGTGCTCATTGAAGGACAGCTGATCATCCAGGAAGACCCCAAGATTCCTTATCTGGATGATCCCTGTTGGATAGAAAAATCATGTTAAATGTGTGAAGTTGCAAGAAGGTGAATCCTTGCTTTCATCCAAGCCGAGGTATATATATACACACACATATTTTTTTTGACAACTTAGATGAAAGATTTCAATCCACTAGGCTATGTAAAGTATAGGCAACACAGTGGCTCAGAGGTTAGCACTGTCGCCTCACAGCAAGAAGGTCGCTGGTTCAAGTCCCAGCTGGGTCAGTTGGCATTTCTGTGTGGAGTTTGTCATGAGTTTCTCCTGGTGCTTTGGTTTCCCCCACAGTCCAAAGACATGTGGTATAGGTGAATTGAATAAACTAAATTGACAGTAGTGTATGCATGTGAATGTGAGAGTGTATAGATGTTTCCCAGTACTGGGTTGTAGCTGGAAGAGAATCTGCTGTGTAAAACATGCTGGATATTTGGTTCATTCTGCTGTGGCGACCCCTGATTAATAAAAGGACTAAGCTGAAGGAAAATTAAAGAATGAATGTATAGTATATCCATATACATAATTGTTTACATTGAAAAACATAAAACTGGGTTAAAATGGGATCCAAGCAACAAAACAGTGTAAAAAAATTCATACAATTTAATGTATCATTTTTTTGTCTTTCAATTTTTTTCACTCAATATTATTTTATATCTTATTTGTTACAAGAATTGTTTGATTTGACATCAAAACCCCAACCCTAAAATGCAAATTAATTGTAACTTAAAATGGTTATACTATCATTAAAACACTAAATTTCTAACATTACAAAAAAAAAATCAATCATTGTACTATTTCACATTTGCTATGATTCCTTATTTTTTTACAATGTAAGCAAGTAGATTTCAGACAATTCTAAATAATAAAACATTATATCACCCATATATATATATATTTTTTTTACTAAAGTTACTTGGAGCATTAAAGCAGACTTACTTACATTAGTTATGCTTTATATAAAGTAAATATATGTACATTTAACTAGATGTAGACATCAAACTGGGCCCTCTTGTATTTTAACATATAAAAAAAGTGCAATATTGCCTCAAAAAAATTCACGTTTTTAAAAAAAGTAATTGGCAAGTACGGTATTTGTTGGAATATCCATGATTTAAAAAAATGGCACATCTTAGTGTTCGTGTTAAGGCTTTTTCTCTGGTAAGCTCTTTTTTCTATTCCCTTGAATAAGGAGCGCAATGGTAGAAAGCTGAAATCACCTTGTTCGCGTATCAGCTCACCATCTCTGTTATGTATGCAGAAATGCATGACCTCCCTCACAGATCATAAGCACAGTGTCAACCGCTGCCTCCATTGACTATCACGCTTATGCTGTCATGGCCCACAAACTCTCCAGTGGTCGGGGAAGTTCAGTTGTATAGGACTGATGAGTTGGACTCTTTTTTTTTTTTAATAATTAAATGAGATTAAGAGACCAAACTGAATCACACTCACATCAAATATTTAGTGTAAGCTATTTAAAGGGATAGTTCAGTCTAAAATTAAAATTCTGTCATCATTTACATGTTTTAAATCTGAGTTTCTTTCTTTCGTTAAACACAAAATAAGATTTTGAAGAAAGCTAACAACTTGTAACCATTAACTTCCCTAGTAATGTTTTTCCCTACTACTGAAGTGAATGGATACACTTAAAGGTGAGTAAATAGTGAATTTTCAGTTTTGTGTGAACTTCAACTATTATAACTGTGAAAAATTATGAGTCACTTGTGCTGAAAGATGCAAGTCTAAAAGTCTGTTTTCAACAAAAATTCAAGTGCACATAAACACATTTAGTTTACAGCCATCAAGTTTTGATAGGGAAGAACCGCTCAGGTAAATTCCACTAAACAGAGACCGTGGGGTGTCAACACTTGCCTTTTTTTTTTTTTCAAGTGGCTGATGGTGCAAAGACAAGACCGATGATAGAAATGTAGTCATCACATTGATCACCGAAAATGAGTCAGTCTCTTTTCCCATATTCTTCTGAAGCACATAACTGTGCAGATTTTGCTAAATATAATTGTGCTGACACGTCTCTCTTAGATTTTGAACAAATATTACAGACAAATTTGACCGATCTGTCAAACTTCCAAATTTAACTAACTACATGCAAAAAATGGCTTTTGCTGCTTATTTAAAATTAGTTAAAATTACACAATTCTAAGATTTTTTTGTTAACTTAATAGATTTGTGTTGTGACAACATGAATGAATTGCATAGAAACCAGCATTTTTTTTTGTGTATGTGATCAAAACAAAAATTATTACAACAGAATGCAAGTTTGCATTGGCCCCAGGGTTTACTGTCGGGGCCACAGCATTGACTAACCTTGAAAATATTTGAAAATCCTGAAAAAAAAAGTGTACCCAGATGCTTAAAAAGTCAAATGTGGATCAGAAAGAAAATATTGTATCATCCTGCATCCAGATAATCCATGCGTGAGAGGGCATTCTGTCCTTTGGAGGAGATTTACAGTACTACTGATCACAGAGCCGTCCTTCCTTGCCAAGATGTGCATGACAATCTCATTTTCTGCTGAATCACGAACGCGATCATATTTCAATTGATCGTTCAGCATTAGTATTAAGAGTTTTCTTTAGAAGCTTTAGCATATGTGAAAACACATGCAGGAGTTAATATCAACCTCAACCACAGTTTTTTTTTTTTATTATTCTAAACATTTTTTCTATGAGAGTATGCACGCAAGAGTCACCCTTTAGTGTCTGTCCCGTTTCCAAAATAAGAGTCCCACATACTTAGTAAGTTTAATATAAACTTGAAAGGTGCAGTATGTAAGTTTGACACCCAGTGGATGAACTCGGTATTACATTCCTGGACCAAAACAAATGCATGCGTAGGTTGCAAACTGACGACACATTGGCGAGTCTGACGATCAAGCCTAAAGGTTGATTTAAGTAGTGTTCTATATAACAGCAACGGGACACAATAGAGGAATATTCTCCATATTAAAGAGAGTTTTTGTTCTAACCAAATTGATATAATAGAAATGGCTTCTATTTATTACTGCTGAACAACAGAAAACTGCCATTGATCTCCTCAGGTACACCTCATGTGCTTTATTCAGTGTTAAATGCTAACAATGTGAGTTTGAATGCTATTTTATGTCACATTTATTGCCATATACTGAAAACAGCAGAGTTCACCTCAGATCTTGAAAAGAAAATAAACAGTTTGAAATTGAACTGAGTCACAACTGTGACTCAACACCAACACACATCAGTGATTCATCATGTACATTTAATCATGTTAAAGATGTTTAATATGTATTAATTAGATTATAAACCTTACCATTTTGTGAGTGAGTGCATATTCTGTGCTTCTGAATAGCTGTATTTACAGTCGTTATTTTCTGTCGTGTTTCGTCTGGTGCAAACAGCCAAATTGCTTGTCACTGCAAATCTCCTCACATGGCGTGTTGTTAGGACATGGGGTTACAATATAACCTGCTTACCTAATGTTTACGCTCGTAATATTTATATTATTTGCTAATTAATAATCACCTTATGTGGAACTTTGAATCTGCGTCTCATTTCAGTGTGTGCTACTGTCCACCAGAGGTTGCATTTCAGTCACGGATGCATGCTTTGAGAGCCTTACTGACTGAATGAATGAATGAAATATGTGTTTTTTCAACAACAACAAAACAACCCAGGGTGCTGAAACATAATTGGCTAATCTGGCAGTGGCTGGGTTAAAAGAACCAAAACAAAGACAGATGTTTTGGCACGTAATGGCCATTTTCAAAGCAGAATATCTGACTTTAGCATTGTTTTTTGGATAAACTAGAATGTTCACTTGGCATGTTTCTTAAATATCTGCAAACGTATTATGGTATTTTTATGCTTTAGAAGAGTTAAAAACTTACATACAGCACCTTTAAAAAAGGGGCAAAAAGCGATTATTGATATAATCACATTAGGAAATGTTGTGGCCAATCAAATGCTGCCAGGGCCGTGCAAAATAATGATCTTGTGTGGAACTAAACAGGATAAACATGAGAACTATGAAACAATAGTGTCTGAGGCTCACAGTATGTCATTTCCAAGTACTCAGCTCTTATTAAACAGCTAAGGTATGTCCAAACTTTTATTATATGGCAGCTTTAACTCTTACTCAGTTCCAGTATTATGCACTGATTGAATTATTCCACCAGATGGGTGTCAGTTACTTTCAAAACCAAATCTAATAACACGTATCTCTAATAACTTGTTTATTTTACAAAGTTTTTAAATGAAAGATGGATGCATTTTACTGAGGGCTTCTACTTCCTGCTTTGCTACTGTTCAGACGTCTTGGCCTACTGTTCTGTGCTTTGCACTCCTGCTTTTTGTATTTATATTCTAATTTTAACTTCAGCCCATCAGCACAGTGCTCAAACCACACAGCTTAAAGAGATCAACATTGAATCTACAAACTTTCTGGAATACGACTTTACTAACAAAAGTGGAATCGTCAAATAAACAATCTCCCGCTACCAGCAGCTTACATTACTGAGACATGAAAACACAGATAGCTGTGAAAATGCCTCTGGTTCGTGTTGATTCTACCAGCTGCACAAACTGTCACAGACTTCTACAAAAGATTGCAGTTCTTGAAACAAAGTTACTTACTAATTGGCCAGAACTTCCAAATCACATAAGACTGCTTTAATGGGGACCCCAACAGCATACAGCAAGTGATGCACAAATTAGTATTTTTTTTGGTCATCATTATAAATTTTTACAAAAAAAAAAAAAAAAAAAAAGTAAAATAAAAAAAGCTAAACTTCGCTATCTATAATCCCTAATAATAACTCTTGTATAGCAGTGTCACATACTTTTACATCTGTTACTCAATGTCACTTAAATACCCTGTCAGAAAAGTCTAGTGGCAGGGAATGACTTTTTTTACAGTGTCTGCTATAATGTTAATGTTGTTTTTGTGTGATTATATAAGATATGACCACGGTGTAAATGCACAGTCCAGTTATGAGCTTATTGCCACATTATATCGTTATAATAAGATGATATATGCCTTCAGTGATTTCCTGAAGATAAATACAAAGATTTAAAAAAAAACGCAACTGGAATAACTACAGCAGTCAGATCATCGATCTCATTTGAAACAAGAGATCACGATGACATATGATGACGCGTACAGGTGCTGTAGTAGTGTCCCATTTCTTAGGAGTAAATCTGGAAGCCTTTCCCATTCACACTCTGTTTCAAGAGCCAAAGGAAGGAGTACAAAAATAGAATTGGGATTGGGCCTTAGTCACTTCTAGTCAACGATTTTATTAACACAAATTGCCTTGACTTCATGCTTTTAAATATAATGTGGCTAAATGACAGTTGTAGTGCAACAGTTCTAAATAAAGTAGCCCCTCCTAACTTTGATTTTGTAAATGTTTGCAGAGCTTATAGAAGAGGTGGAGGCTTCTGCTCTGTTTAAAGTTGTTTATGAGTGTAAACAAGTGTCATTTGGTGAATATTTGCCCTTTGAATATCCGAGTGTAGCACTAAAGTGTGCTCCATATATTTTACTGATTATTATCTACAGACCTCCAAAATGCTCTCCAACTTTTACTGAGCTGTTATTAGATTAGATTAGACTTAAGTGGTCAGAACTACACATTAAATCAAGCTTTGTCAGTACCACGATACTAATAATTAATGTTCTCTGTTAACTTTTATACTGAATTCATGGAGTGTGTGCATCAGTGGCACACAAAGAAACAAAGATGCTATGATTGACTTCTTGAAGAGTTCTCAGATTTAAAACACATTTAAATAATTGGTAAAATGTATACAGTAACAATGAAAAGAGCTCTCCTTGAAAGAGTTAAATTATAATAAATAATCTCTGTTAAAATTACATGCCCCCAATCAGCTGGGATCTTGGTTTGTGATCTCTAAACCAGAACATAACGCCCCAAAGCAGGTTAGCCATGCAACGTAAGACAACACATAAAAATACAACCTAGACATGGTGCAAACTAAACAAAAGATTAACTTGCTGGTCAGCTTTATTGCACAGGTCTTAAAGTCTGTGTGCAATTAGAATTTACAATGTTTGTTTGTCTAGCGCACATATTCTTTAGGTGATATTCTTAGAATTATTGGATATTTTTTAGGTGAACAATATTTGATTAGAATTTATTTGATATTCTTTAGGTGAACAATTTTATTTTATTAGGTGAGCAAGTTTATTGAAAATCATTAAAAAATACATATATTTTCTTTTTAAGTCTGACCATTTGCTTACATGTTTGGAGTGGCGGTCATTCTCTGTTGACGCCTGTTTAACAGCTTCAGCCACAATATTCTTAACCATGCACTTACCAGTAGTTTGCTATGAAGGAATGATGCGCAAAAATAAAGCCCCGCCTCATATTTAAAATATAAAACGCAAAGTAGTTTATAAGCAGATAATTTGTTGACTACCAAAACACTATTTAGCTCAGAAACACAATAGTTCTGCTATGGATCTGGTAATTTGCACAACTGTAAAAACCCAGTGAAAAATGGGCCAATCAGAACAAAACATAGTTATGTTGCACACAAGATTATTAAGATTATTTAACATGGAGGTAGTTTTCAGTTTAGTTTGCACCACGTCTGGGTTGTATTTAACATGGAGGTAGTTTTGCTTTATATGTGTTGTTAATTTATTAATTAGCATGCCCTCAACATTTGTGTGTACTTAACTCTTATTTTGAAATTGGGAGACGCAGGAAGATGTGCTAAGCTAGTCGCACCAAAGCTTTGAAAATCACATGCTATTCAAAAAGTTACCACATATGAATTTGAATTTACTACAGGACTGTTAGAAATGTATTTTCTATATAATATGAATGTAAGCAGTATAAATGGAATTCGGACGTGCCATGTTGTCATTATCACATGACCTACCTGTGTCCGTTGCGTCGCTTCCCATTCGTAAATTCTCTCATCTGGCATTATGAGGCAGTATAGTGTCCATTGGATGCACACAGTACAGAATCTTGCTGAAAGTAGTAGGTCATCTGGGTACATTTTACCTACAATTTTTTGAATACTATGAATTTTGACATACTACTCTGCTCATTTATTGTTTTTTTTAATGTTGGGCAAGCTACTTGAAAAATGTAGTGAGCTAAGCTATTAGCTACTCTACTTAAAATGTAGCTTAATTGCACTAAAAGCTACCCTATAGGAAATGTAGCAAGCTAAGTTAAAGCTACCTGGCAAAAGTAGCTTATCTACATCTAAACAATTTTTTACAGTTTTCACTTTTAAATCGAAGCAACCTAAATCCAAATCAATCATATCTTAGTGATCAATAAAACTGTCAATGACACATATGAGGCATAATTGTTTAGGTCAATTATTTACTGCAAATAAACAGAAACAAATTATAGTATATAACAGCAAAATCAAAAAGTTACACATTAAAACACTATAGTAGTTTATAGTAAAAGGAAATATTTAAGAATAAGCACTATTATATAAGAACTAATAGTAATTACCATAGTATATTTTAGCCTTTACATAGTTTATATAGTATAAACTATACTTTACTATATTTATATAGTAAACTATATATAGTTTAGTAATTTATAGTAAGTACTATAATGTTTTTGAACTACACATATATAGTTCAAAAACATTATAGTACTTATTATAAATTACTAAAGTATTTTTTGAGCTTAGCATCACAATTAACGTTATTGCATCCTAACACGTACTTCTCTAGGTAGGGTCACGAGGAATCCTGCTTCAGAAATAACTCCTCTCCCTCAGTCAACTTTCCATCAAGTAAATTTCTCATGTTAGCCTAATTGGATGGCAACGTCACCGACCAGAGCGAGAGGTGGCAGTAACACACCAAAATGCTTGTTGTTGACCACCTTAAAACAGGAAGAAGAAGAAATCGTCATTCTCACCATTATATGGAATTACTGTCATCGGCTAGACACCGGCCTCACGGCTACTTGACTAAAAAATAAATAAAAATCGCTACTGAAAAGCTATTTGGTTTAGAAAGTAGCGACGCTACCGCAACACTACCGCAATGCTACCGTGACACTACTGAGAAATCTAGTTAAGCTAGCGACGCTACTGCCCAACACTGATACTAGGAAAGTATGTGATTATGGACATAGACCTTGTTTTTACAGGTTGTTTTCTATGCGTTGCTAGGCAACGGGGATTGACGCTATGCAGTTCTTTAAGTGTCATCTTTTTAAAGCCTGTCAGGATGCAAAATGCAGGATGTATTGATTATTAATGTATTCACCACCACTCTAAAGGTCTGTTTAATTGCATCATTTGTTATTTTGTGTATATTGTGAAATGTACTGCATATGTTTGCAATGAGGCAACAAACACATGTAGACTGCTGAGTATTACTGTAATGTTTAATGCATGCTTATAGTACTTATCGTGTAATATCACTCATCTCTTACTGTGGTTTTTCTGGAGTGAATGGACAGCAATACACTTTATTAAAAGTCATCTGTTTATTTAGAGGTTGATATTAATTCCTGGCTGTGTTTACAGCTTCAAAATACTACTTTTTTTGTCGAGTATAATTATAATTTATTTCATCTACAACAACTATGGTGATTTTTTTCCTGGTTAGTAAAAGATAGCTAGCTAAAATGAAACTCTCCACCACTTCAGATGAAAAGATTTGACAAGACACCTACTCTTTTTTTTTTTTTTTGACAAATTAAATATGATTATTTTGCATGTGTTTATTTCAGAGTACAATTGAGCTGCGGGACTGTTCTAAATACGCTCAATATGGAGCTTCTGATAGTAGGAATATAATCTGGGGTAAATAAAAGCATACACTGTAAAACTAGAAATACTGTATAGCCACATACCTACTATGTACAGTAGATATCAGATAACATTTTGTTTAATTAATCAGATAAGTTTAACTTATTGAGTCAATGCACTATGTGGAACCTTTAAACTGATTCATTTTTTATATTGCATTTAGAATATTTCATGAGAGATCAAAAATAAAAAACAAATTACAAAGATTTGTAAAAAATATATATTATAAGGTTCTAATATTTCAATTATCAAGAATGACATTACGATGAGTCATATTTTCGATTTCTAAATTTGCTCTTCCTTGTAAGTTTCTGTTGGCAGTTAAGGAAGGTGGGGCCTATATTAATTATTATTACATCATTAAAGTATTTCCCTCAGTGAGGCTACATAGACTAAATACTCAAGTCCACCTCTTCCTCTTCATCATAGCTATTTGAAATACAATGTGAAGTTTGTTCCTCTTATTGTTAACGTATAAATATTTGTCATTTAAATACTAATATAAACAGTGTAAATGTCAACTGCACAACAGAGAAACCAATGACACCCACATGAAACGTCTATTTTGTGAGACAGTTTTCCACTAGTCAAAGAGATATTGAACAAACTCAAGGGTCTAATTCACACAATATGTCTCACTATTTACTTATACTCATTTTGTTCCAATTACATACAGGATTTTTTTCCCTGTGAAGTACAATAACATTGACCTAAATGTGCTGCTGTAATGCTTGATGCTTCATTTTGAAAGTAGTGTTTCCATTCAAAGTTGCGAATTTAACCAAAACAATCAATTTGTAAATATTTAAGGTTTTTTTAAATTAGTTTAATATCCGTTTTTCCTCGTGCTCTAGTGAAAGATATGGTCAGGGAGATGTGTTCAATTAATTTTTTCTAGAAATTAGACGTTTTTGTAAATGTTAGATTATTCAAATTCATGCAAATTAGCTTCAAATACACCCAATTGTACAAAATGTGAATACTGTATTAATTGTTAACCATTATTATTATTATTATCAATACATTGACATCCGTAGTAGGAAAATAAAATGTTACAAGAGGCAAAGGCTACCAATTTGGTTACCAACATTATTCAAAATAGCAATGTTTATGTTCAACAAAAAAAGAATCAAGCAGAATTGGAACATAAGAGTGATGAATACTGACTTTTTAACATAACAGTACAAAAATTGGACTAGCATTATAAAATCTCTTCTCAGTCAATCTTCTTAGAGTCAATATTGTATATTCCCATCTATTTTTTCCTTTGTAGGCTGTGATATTTTAATGAACATTCAGTATTTCCCCCTTTTAACCAATTTAGAAACATCGCATCATGGCTAAAGTTTTTGTGTGTGTGTGTGAGAGCGTCTGTGGCACTTAGTTTCCTGTTTTACAAATATATATAAGGGTTAAGGTGCAGATAGAGATCATTATCTCAAGTTAACATCCCTGTGAACAAGAACATGAAACTGCTCATTCTTCTCATCACACTGCTAGCTGGTACTAATCCAAGCTCAAGCATGCCTGTACAGAGCACTACTGAGGAATATGAAAAAACAGTCATGAATGAAATTCTAGAACAACTCCAAAATCTTGAAGAGTCCTTTCATTCACTGAAGCAGAAGATCACTGATGTAAAGGTAAGCAGATGATGTTGGTATTATGACAAAAAAGAGAGGCTTTAGGTGATTGGTATAGGTTGCTTGTGATTAGATTATACAAATATCAAGCCAGAAGACTGACATCTTAGTCTTTAGTTTATGATACTGTATCTTCTATATAGGAATGCGTCATAACATTGTCTGATTTCAACTGGGTTTATGTGTCTCTCTAGAAATTGGAAAGCAAAGAAATCCAAACTCCTCTAGATATCAAGGACGCAGTAAGTATTTTGTCTTATTTCATTAGTATTACAAACCAATGAAACAATTACTGTGAATTCTATATTCATTTGTATGAATGCATTCTAATTGTGACATTGTGACAATCGCAGTGCGCATGTGGAGAAATGTTTAAAGAAAAGCTGAACATTTCTGTACGAGTGGTAGAATCCATTTTTGGTCCAGACTCTGACTATTTTTACAACATTTTGGACAACTTGGAAATGCTTACATTTAAGGTATGAAGTTTGCCTTAACTTATTTGTGCCAACGATTTATTTATTAATGTTTAACCCTACACATTATCTGAATAATGATTAGACTCAAAGACACATCTCTCTTGTTAAATATTCTCATATCATTTTAGTTACACAAATAAGTGTGGGTCTCAAAGAAACTTAAAAATATATGTTTTATTCAAATGAAGCAATCAGTTTGTTTAAATGTTATTCTTGATTTTCTGTTTTTCAGACAGCGCAAACAGACAACTGCCATTTCAAAAATCATACCATAACAAACATCTCAAATATCAAGACTTTCTTGTATAAGCAAAACATTAAATTCATTCAACAGTGGAATACGAACTGCAGTGGTGCAATTGCTGCAAGTCACAGATAAAACAAAAATGCAATTTACGGAGATATTTATATTTATACTTTGTATTTATATATTTATTTATTTATTTATATAGCTATTTATTGATGTATTTTGTCCAGTGTGTGTTGGTTGTTCTAAATCCATGAATGTAAGGTGAAATGGTACATTACCATTATTATTTTTTTTACAAAAAATATTATTATTTTTGTCACAAAATGATCCACACTATACTTTATTTATTAAAGTACTGCCTTGTATTGTAACAATACGGACATCATGTTACAATGTTTAGTTTATGCTGGATTCAATCCAGAATAAAACATTTGTGGCTTATTTTTAAGAAAAGCTTTTTTGTTGTTTCCTTCATGTTTTACCTTCTTTCTTATGAGATGACATCCAGCTAAAACTGAGTATGTAAAATCAAGGTTCCAAAATGGTTTAATGATGTTGCAGAAGAACCACTTTTGGTTCCTCCAAGTACACCCTCTGAACACCTACAAGATCTGTCACTGTGCTGGTACCTTTTTAAAAACGTACACAATTTTACCTGAAATTGTCTGTACGGGTTCCTTTTTTAAATACAAATTAGTACCTTAGGTGCACATAGTAGTACCTAAAAATATATTTATTTACTATTTATTAAGTAAAAAGTTCTTTAAAAAAAAAGCTTTTTTAATTACACTTTTTTTATTTCCCAAGTCTTAATATACTATAAAGAACAACTGAAAGTTTACATGGAGATTCCCTTTATTTTCAAGAGTGTATGCATTACATAAACATCAGTGAATGATGGTTATGCAGTATATGCTAGCTAGGCTAAAAAAATAACTTTAAGTTGTATATAAAATTACATCTACTCACCAGCTGTGAACTGCTGCAGAGGTGTTGTAGTGAATAAAACCACCCAGCTGTGTATTGTTTATCTTCTCTTGGCTGTACTAATGGGATGTGGTGCATCCTGAAGTATAGGCCGTGTATACAATATTAAGTCTGATGGATGGAAACAGACAGTCCCGCAGCTGCTGGCAGCGTCCTGACGAGATGGAACATCCCTAACAACACAAGAATGGAATATTTCAGGAGACCAGTGACTAAAAACATTCGGCTTACAGAGTGCACTGCCAGAAAATATGCTTCCTCTGCTTCATGAAGACTTAAAGATCCATCAGTTCCAGACATTCAAGTCCACCTGGAAGTATTTGCAAGTTAGAAAGTTGTAATTACAGTGTCAGGTGCATTCAAATGATTTGAAAAGAAAACAAAAAATAATTTTTTCCTTACAAAATGATGGAGAATGTAAAGCAATGTGTCTTTTTTTATTCCATTTATACACAAGTACAAAAAAAATAATAAAATAAAATTAATGCAAAATTACTTTGTTTCATTACAATTTTGGGACAAATTATACACCTATTTTTTAACAACAGCAACGTTTGTAGATAGTTATATAAAAAATACATCATTTTTAGAGTGTCAACATGACGTCATATTTACCACAATGTCGTGGGGACGTTGAATTTTGTTTGGAGACGAAAATCGGGTTGACGTCAGGCCGACGTCATGTCCAACATCCAACCTAAAATCAACCAAATATCAACGTCTAATCATGTTACACCTTGACGTTGTGTGTTGCACTCCTGAAAAAGGGGAAATTAATGAATAATCATCAGATTAATAATCATCCTTATGAAAACACTTTATCAATTCAAACAATTAACATCAACAGTAACCATTTTCCACATTTATGGACAAAAGTGTCACTGATCATTTTCCATCATTTCAATCACAAACTCTTTTATACAACACCCCCTTTCCAATAACAATGAAATAAAGTACATTTAATTTAACTTTAAACACCGAGAGATACAGTATACATCAACGCATCACTGTTGTTAGCATGTACTGCGGTTAGCATGTACGCACTGATTCGCATCGGTAATGGTATTATCTCTGCTTTAACTTTTCACATGTATTCACAAAACAAAACATGATCACGTGATAATCCCTTTACCACATTTGTATCTATTTAATACATCTCTGTGTATTTCATACCTGAAAAAGAGGAAATTAATGAATAATCAGACACGATCTCAAGCTGCTGTTTGCGTTGAGTTGTATTGACTTTGTCACACAGTGTAGGTAAACAATATACTACTATCTGCAGCTCTAGATTTCCCCCTAGCGGACATTCCATGAATTACATGTTAGTCATTTTCTTTGGCGGTTATTCAATAGAGAGCAATATATCCAGTTGTATGAATCATATTGGTTTGAACTCTTTTTTGTATTTATTTTTTAACAAATCCAATTCATTTAGTAGTATATTTTAATGATCATATTGATCTAAAACACTACATACTCCCCACAAAATTAGATGTCGTCCCGACATCTTGTAAGTCACACTTTTCTTTTCTCATTTCACGTGACATATTTTGTCTGTACCAAATCAAATTCAGCTTTGCTTATTTGTACAGTTATCTATCTCTAGTATCCGTATGAAAAATATTGGTAGGGACTACAAAAGGGCACTGGTTTTGAAAATGGCCTAGAAAGTCCCACATCTGCTGTAGAGTGATTGCATGGCTCAGGTGATATTGTATGCTCAATTTCAGTCTGTTCCACTTGACGGTGTCCTGTGACTAAAGATTCCTCAGTTTGTCCACTTCTCTCCCCTTCAACTCATCAGATTCTTTGTCATTCCCTTCTCCATGGTACTGCTGACTTGATGGATAGTACAGACAGAACTCTTCTTCCTCCTCTTCGTCTTCAATAGGTTTGACAACATCACTTCTCTGACTTTGTCATCTTTTTTTCTAAGTTAGTAGCTGTGTCAATTGGCTCTCTCCCGGCAGATAATCACATGGCAGCAAGAGGTTACGGTGTAAGATCCTAGACCTTCCTTTTCCTACTTCTGGCTTCACTTCATAAATTGGGAGATCTTCCCTCATTTGCCGTACAATAGCATGGATAGTCTCTTCCCAGTGGTTGCGCAATTTGCCCGTGCCTCCTCTTGGTGTCAGATTCCTAATGAGCACACGGATACAAGGTTGTATTTCTCAACTTCCTATCATAATGCTTCTTACTCCGCACTGCTGCTTTTCTGCATTCTCCCTTGCTATTTCATGTGCTTCTCTCATCTGTTCACTCCATCTCCATAGGTATGCCTGGTGGCTCACGATACCATTGCTTTCTTCCAAACCAAAAAGTACATCCAAAGGTAGTCGAGGATGTCGACCATAAAGAAGATAAAAAGGTGAGAATCCTGTTAAGGCCTGCTCACACTGTGAGATTTTTTATAATCCTGAATGATTGTAGCATGTCAGACTTCACAAACATGGCTCTCATGTCACACTTTATGATCTCAGCCGTCATAAAGTCAGCCTGGATGACAATAACGATGCACCAAACATGGAAAAAAATTAACCCGGAGTTTGACGTCATCCAACTGCAACACTTTCACGCATTCTGAAATGATTCCTTACAGCAAATGTAAACAATCTGTAGCAGCAATTTTACACACAGCGTGTCTCAATAATAAAACCAGGAAAAAAAATCGTTTTGACATTTCCCCGCGGTCATTTGAATTGTCGCATGACTCGCGTCATCAAATTCTGAGCTCCTATTGGTTCTTGGGCTCAACGAAGCTGTTGTCACACTGCAGGCAATTGTCTGAAATCTTCTGACACTGCCAGAACTTTATCGGAGAGAAAATCTGATCGCAAGGGGCACAAATCGGCTGTCTGTGAACATATCAAACCAATGATCAAAGATCACAGATTTTAGCCCAGGATTTTAGGAAACTTTTAGGATTTCCCAAATTTGTTTAATCGCAGGGCATAGTCGTTAAATAGGCGATCTGCTACTGTTTTAGCAGACTTTGATGTTGTAGGATATGCCTGAGCAAACCATGTGAACTGGTCAACTATCACTAATATGTATTCATATCCTCCTTTGCAATTATCTAAATGAACAAAGTCTACAGACACAAGCTCAAAAAGCTGAGATGTGATAATATTAGTGAAAGATGCCCTTATCTCTTTACAAGGTTTCTTTTGTTTTAGACATGAACATTCTTGCAACATAATGTTCTATCTCTTGTTGCATTTTGGGCCGAAAGAACCGATCTCTGATCAGTGATGTTGTGCGGTCAACCCCTTGGTGACCCATCTCATTGTGCAACTTCTTCATTACCACTGCCTTGTATTTTTCAGGTAGGACCAGTTGGTGTCTATTGACTGTCTTCTTTTTTAAAATACCATCCTCATTAAAGTGGAGCTTCTCCCATTCTCAAAGAAGGCATCGGTTCGGGGCAGTAAGGGATTTCATTTGGTGGGCAAGAAGTCGTATACCCATTAATGTATGTCTTATTACTGGTCCAATGTGTGGACCCTCCCTTTGACTCTTTTATTTCTGCTACGGGAAGAGGGTCACTTACCTTCTGGCCAGGCAAACATAGAGATGAAACAGATGCTACCCAAGGTGAGATATTTTCTTGTACTTTAACAGCTTGTGTAGTGGCTACAATGCAGTCTGATGACATTTCTTCTGTACATTGTGCCACCATCTCTTCGATGTCAAGAGCAATCTTGATAAGCTGTCTGCAAAAACATTCTCTCGACCAGGCCGGTACTTTATTGAAAAATGGAAGTCAGCTAACTCCGCTACCCACCTACATCCAGAGTGTTGCACTAGACCAGGGGTCACCAATCTTGGTCCTGAAGGGCCGGTGTCCCTGCAGGGTTTAGCTTCAACTTGCCTCAACACAGCTGCCTGGATGTTTCAAGTATACCTAGTAAGACCTTGATTAGCTTGTTCAGGTGTGTTTGATTAGGATTGGAGCTAAAATCTGCAGGACACCGGCCTTCCAGGAACAAGTTTGGTGACCCCTGCACTAGACAGTACATATGTAAGAGGGTTGTTTTCATTAAAAACTGTAAATGTATGTGCGTAGTATAAGTAGTCTCGAAACTTCTCAGTTATTGACCACTTTAGGGCGAGAAACTCCAATTTGCCTGAATGGAGTAATGGTAATTTCTTTTGGCAGCTGTGAGGGTTCGAGAGCCATAAGCTATTACACGCAGCTTACTGTCCTGCTTTTGGTCAATACTGCTCCCAAGCCTTGGTTTGAGGCATCTGTATGAATAATAAATTGTAGTGAAAAATCGAGAGGGGTCTGGATGCAGACCTGGTGCAGTGCAATCTGAGCTGCATCCAATGCTTTTTAATGTGCTCACCTAACCCCACCCCTAACCCTACCTGTCACAGTGACATCACTCATTCCATTGAGTGCATTGTGTCTGACATTGCATCGCTGAGTGATGCAATCTAACTGGCATCATAAAGGCTGCATCCAGATACTATTGGAAAATTCAGGAACTCCAAGAACAGGTGGTTCGACTAGGTGGTTGATCAATCCTCCCAAGATCTCTTGGTGCTCAACCTTCCAAACTATTAGTTGATTTGAAGGCACTTCTCTGTTCTTCAGTTTCCACTTCTGATGTACACTTGATTAAATCATACAGTGGACCAGCAATCTTTGAAAAGTCATATATATTGTCGATAGTAGCTGCTCAACAGTACTCTGTCTCTATTCCTTCCAAGCTGACAGCTTCCGTATCAGCTGGATCCACTTTACTACCTTCCGCTGAAACTATTTTTCCAAGATAGCGAATTTCCTTCTTGAACATTCCACATTTACTTGGCTTTAACTTTATTCCATACCGTCTAAGCTGCTGCAGTACCTTTCTTACATGGTGGACATGCTCTTCAAAGAACATGCTGTAAACTAAAACATCATCAAGATATGGCACACATATTCGGTCTCTTAGGTCCAATCCCAATTCTATTTTTGTACCCCTACCCCTTCACCCTTAAAAATGAGTGTAAAGGGGAAGGGCTTCAAAATTTACCCCTAAGAATTCCACCACTACACCACTACAGCAACTGCACATGTCATCATACATCATTGCGATCTCTTGCTTCATATGAGATCAGATGATCGAGACTGCTGTAGTTATTCCAGTTGTGTTATTTTTTGGTTTTTATCCTTAGGCAATCACTGAAGCCATATATTATGTTATCATAATGATCTAATGTGGCAATAAGATCGTAACTACTGTATACTGCACATTTACACTGTGGCCATATTCATCTATGTAAACACACCAAAAACAACATGACACTGCGTTTTTTTAATAAAAGCATGACGGTAAAACATGAACTCAATTATGAATATATTAAAACATGTGTTTGTTTGTTATAAAAAAAATTTAATAATGACAAAAAAATAATAATTTGTGGCTCTCCTTACTTCCGGGTGCAGCGAAACTGCAGCTGTAGCTGATGTATTCTGGAAATTTTTCTTACCCCTTGGTTTCGAGTGTGGTCCTGAAAAATCTTCATTCGAAGGGGTGTATACCTCTTCCACTTAGCCCTACACCTTCAAGCTAAATAGAATTGGGACACCACTACCCCTTTACATGAACGCGTGAAACGAGGGGTAAGGGGAAGGCCTAAAGGGTGTTGGGAATTGGGATTGGGCCTTAGACTCTCTAGACCAGGGGTCACCAATCTTGGTCCTGGAAGGCAGGTGTCCGTGCAGAGTTTAGCTCCAACTTGCCTTAACACACCTGCCTGGGTGTTTCAAGTATACCTAGTAAGACCTTGATTAGCTTGTTAAGGTGTGTTTGATTAGGGTTGAAGCTAAAGTCTACAGGACACCGGCACTCCAGGAACAAGTTTGGTGCTCCAGACATTCCTCCATGTACCTTTGAAAGGTAGCTGAAGCATTCATTAAGCTAAAGGGAATTCATATCTACTCATATAACCCCCTTGGAGTTACAAATGCAGTCAGTGGTCTACTCTCCTTTGCCACACAGCCTTGATGATACGCTTTGCCCTGATCTAACAGTGAGAACCATGAATTCCCACCCAAGTTATCCAGGATGTCTTGAATTCTAGGAATCTGCTGACAATCAGGATGGGTCTTCTTATTCAGTTCCCTGTAATCTACACAAAGGCGAAGGCTTCCATCCCTTTTTCTAACACAGACAGCAGGTGATGCATAAGATGATATTTAATTTGATATCCAAGCCTGAGCAATAAGGTCATGAAGGTAATCCTTTAATTCCCTAGAAAGGGGTTTTGTAACGAGATGTAAGAACGTGCAACAGGTACTGTATCTTTTAAGTATATCTTCAGAGATAGATTTTCTATGCATCTGATGTCATCATCTAACTTAGAGAATGACACACATTCCTCTCGTAACATCATGTGCACTATTTCCTTTTTAGGTTGGCTCAGATGACTCAAATACACGGAAGTGTCCCAGGCATCACAGGTAAACTCAACACTGCAGGTTTGTATGGGATTTACTGATTCAGGTATGAACTTATTTGACTGACCAAATGACATTGATGGATAAACAGCTTGTACACCATGTGCTGTTCTTATGACAGTACTTCCTCTCAGAACAATACAATGGTCCGTTGAATTTCGGGCATCAAGTATGACATAGGGTGGGGTGCCCTTTTTTACCCTAACTAGTGTTTCTTGAAACTCTAGCCCTTCTGTCCATTTGGGATCAAGATCAGGGGCAAACATCAAAGTGGTATCTTCCTTCAGAGGACTCATCTTTAATCCAATGGGATTAATCTTTAATCATCTTTAATCTTTGGGAATCAATACCCTTTCCCTGGATGTCCGTATGTCCGGATGACATATTCATACAACTTTTCTGCTTTTACAAGGTCTATGAAAATGAATGTGACTTATTTCAAGTCTCGGAAGAGCCATATTAACTATTCCTTTTAACTGTTCCCCCCATGCTGGATTGGCACTGTCAACAGTCCTTCTTGTCATTATAAACTCAATAGCATTGTAACCAATAATAGGATGAGAGAGATGTTTCCCCTTCGTCACCAGCATGGGTATGACAGAATGTGCATGGTCACTGTTTTCCCCTGGCAGCCTAAACATGACTTCTATCCACCCAACATAAGGAATGTCTTGTCCATTTGCTGCCACAATCTGAAGTGTGTCAGGTGCATCAAAAATTTCAGAAAGTTGCCTCAGCATCACACCAGGTAATATTTCATTTTTCCACCACTTATCAATGATACAAAATTGAGATCCAGTGTCCCACAATGCTGTTGTTTTAACCCCATGTATATAACAGTTAATGAGACACTAAAGCGGCAGCACTGAGTGATTTGTTTGAATTGGATCTCTGTTTGGTACCAAATTATTTTACCCCTTTAGGCTTTTTTGTTGCCACTTTTTCTAATGATTACCTCAGAGGTGAACCTGACATAACTTGGAGCAAAATCGAGCTTTGTGGCAAGATGAACATACTCTTAAAATGTGACCATCGTCTCCCCTTCCACACCCTGTGCATTGTTGTTGGGACTGTAACACCTGGCAGGTTATACCCTGTCCTGTGGAAGTAACCCTTTTCCATTTAACTGAACCTCCCTAGGGGAGTTTACTGCTCTTGCTCTACAGCCAGCAAAGAAATATTCACTGCTTCCACATCTATAGCAATGGGTGCAATAATTATCAGTGTCAATCTTCTGACAACTAAAGCATTTCCTCCGTTTACCCCTTATCTGATTAGAGAGCTGGCGTGGTGCAAATCCTTGTTGAAATGGAGCAGCTCTTCCTCTCTGTCCTGAATTGTAATTGGACCAATAATCAGGTAATGGTCATTCAGGATGGGTAGCTGAGGCATAGTTTTGGAAGCCTAGTGAGGAAAGACCCTGTTCTGCTGCTGTCTGGGGTAACTGAATTGACTCTCTGATCTGTGACACTGTAGCGCTGAGACTCTTTAATAGTGCCATATCTGATTTCATTTCTCTGTGTTCATTTAACAAATCAGGGTGATACTAATTGTTATTTTCCTGAAATATATTTTATATTTTTTTGTCTCCTTGTTTCAGTCATGCATGCAAGGTTTAACTTCTCTAACAAAAACTCATCACTCACATCTTTTTTTTTGCAGGTATGGTTTCAGATCTCCTCTGACGTAATCATTCTGCAAACTAGTAAGAACTGTATGCAGGAATATGTTTTGCACTATAATGGAGTCATATCTAAGAATGGACTCAGCTTCCTCTGATGCGAATAAGATCTTCTGTCTAAGATCTAAAACTTAAATTAAGAAGTTCTGGGGTCTCCTTAGTGTCTTGGACTTCTGACATCAGTTGCTTGTACAGCTCTGTGGCACCCTTCTCTAAGTAATGTGAGCGAAGGATCCTTCTCAAAGTAGGCAATGTTAAATTTGTTTTGCCTTCTAGGTAGCTGTGTAGCTGCATGCCAGATACAATTGCTTTAATGACTGCATGAACTATTTAGTGTTCAGGGACATAATTTTTTTCCATTCTCAATTTGATGGGTCAGGCTGTAAAAACTAAGTTTGTTTCTTTGCTCTGGTTCCCCTATCTGACCAGATATTTTAAACTCCCTCTGTCACAGAAGTGATTAATTTAGATCTTTTGTTGAGGCACTGGCCTGAAATGTCTGATCATTTTGAGTGACTGTTTGTAATTCCTGTTTTGGTTCACTCTCTTTTGACTGCAAAAATAACTGTAAAGCTAACTAGAGTGCCTCAATCTGTTTTTGCATTTTTACTTGTTCTGACATCTGAATTACAGGAAGTTATTTTTGCTGCAAGTCTACTGCGTTTGGGTCTGACTGAAGTTCAGTAATTTTGCCTTTTAGGCAAAGGAGTAAAGACATACCCTGGTCTTCCAGTTCCTCTATCTCAACTCTTTCAATATACTTTACAAAATGTGCAATCAGAAATGAGCGACTTTTCCCAAAAAAAT
Organism: Danio tinwini; assembly: GCA_903798205.1. NCBI lineage: Eukaryota > Metazoa > Chordata > Actinopteri > Cypriniformes > Danionidae > Danio > Danio tinwini. Next base: position 9,231,540 of record CAIGQZ010000690.1, on the reverse strand, counting down.
TTTTTTTGCTTACCAGCAATAAAAAAAAATTCACGTACTGCAATCAGATGATTACTGTTAAGTGTGTAAAGTGTCCCCACTACTTCAAGTCTCAAGTCCTCCAGTGTGTTCATGTTGACTGTGGAAAAGCGGTCAATATCAGTGTAAAGCAAAATTTCGACTTGTTTGGGGGAAAAAAACTTGTGGTTTTCCTGGTAGGATAAGAAACCTCAGAGTACTCGCACTTTTGCCCATCCAATAGTAAGACTACTGCACACTGCCAACCTTGGTAGTTGTGGTTGCAAGGTGAGATGACGTCACTATGGCACTACAAATGGCACTACATCAATCGGTTGGACTGAACCAGGAAATATCCCTCCTTGCTGGGGCCTCCAAAATGTTGCACCCCTGTAAAAGGGGAAATTAATGAATAATCATCAGACACAATCTTAAGCTGCTGTTTGCGTTGAGTTGTTTTGACTTTGTCACACAGTGTAGTTTTTCTTTAACAATTAATACATAAATGACAAAAAAACAAGCAAATAAACACATTAATAGACTAAATCACATCAATATGTTTGAACGCAGTGTAGCGTTTTCCTTTAAAGTAACACTCTAAGTAAATTCTGTGTCCATTCACAACTGTGATCAATCATTTCCTTATGAAAACACTATCAGTTTAAACAATTAACATCAACAGTAACCATTTTCCACATTTATGGACAAAAGTGTCACTGATCATTTTCATCATTTCAATCACAAACTCTTTCATACAACACCCCCTTTCCAAAAACAATGTAATAAAGTATGTTTAATTTAACTAAACACCGAGAGATATACATCAACACATCAATGTGGTTAGCATGTATTGCGGTTAGCACACCGATTAGCATTGGTAATGCTATTATCTCTGCTTTAATTTTTCACATATATTCACAAAACAACGCATGATCACATGATAATCCCTTCACCACATTTGTATCTATTTAATACATTTCTGTGTATTTCATACCAGAAAAAGAGGAAATTGATGAATAATCATCAGACATGATCTCAAGCTAGGGATGGCTGACGTGAAACTAACGTTTCGACACAGTGTCAAGATCTCGAAGCGCAAGTGTTTCGAAACACTGAACCGAAGCATGAGCCGAAACACCCAGGTGACGTGACTAAAGCGTTTCAAAGCATCGATCAGTTCAGAAGCGTTTCGAGACCTGGCGAATGTGCATTTGACTGACAGGGTCTAAAAACTTTCTCTCTCTTATGGCCTAGTGGACCGTGCGTGTGCATGTTGTAACTGAGCTTCAAATTACCTTGGGTTCGAATCCTGACTTGTACAAATACTCAGAAATCACGATTTTATGTATTTTAATCATGTTACTGTTTTATAGTGTAGTCTAGATAGGATACAGCTGCTGATACACCATCAATACAGCATCGTTTTTGTAACACTGTAAAACAATAATTAATTTTTACAGTACTGTGATGGTTAGGTTTAGGGTAGACAAATAAAATACAATAAATGGGACATTTAATGAATAATATAAATAATTCTTGTTAACTTCTGGCCACAACCGTGTCTGATCTAGCAACAACCCTGTTTTATGACCAAAACAATACATATTTATTCACAAAGTGTTTATTCGGATGTCAGACCAATGTTGAAACAAAGCGATACAAGAACAGAGCCATTCAAACTGATATTAAAGCATTTCAAAATAGCTGTCTCAGCCTGGATTCGAACCCAGTGTGTCCACATAGTAGTCACAAACCCTACCTACCACTCCACAAATTCCCTTGAAGGATCAATCTACAAAGTGGAGTTTAATACCTCAATTTGCTGTTCTTTGCTGACGCTGTTCCAGTGCAATACATAAAAAATGACCACTAGGTGTCACCGTAGAGTGGGGTTTCGAAATGTTTCGAAGCTTCGACACAATAGGTGCTGTGCAGATCGATCGAAATCTGTCTTAAAGCAGTGCATGCCGGTTAGAAATTTTGGCCGGATTGATGCTGCGCCAACGTCATGTGACTTTCACATGTGGCATCAAAGTACCGCGACAGCGCTCCGAGATCAGACGACTGACTCAGCCCGCGCAGCATCTGAAGAGGGCCTGCTGGAGCTAAGATGACGACACCAATATAACACGATTGGCCAAGTTCACAGCATGACAACAACCACATGTGTGTTTCGCGTTTAATATTTTTACAAATTCCGTCTCACAAATTTCAAAACAATTAACTTTTCATGCCCTCTCTTATCTTGTACACATGATGCTTATTAAAAGACTACAAATATTTTACTGCAGTATCATCTTTTGTTAAATAATTTGTTCTTAAAGACTAGATTGTTTGCACAGGTTTATTTTGCCTTTTTTATACAGACTATTGTATTCAGCTACATAAATGATTTAAATGATATATTTTAGTAAATAATCTAAATATTAACTCAAATAACTCTTACAGATTTGTAATAAAATAAATATCATCATTGATCCTGAGGATTTCTTAGCAAATTAAGTTATATTAAAATATGTAATATAAAAATATATGATTCTAAAATATTTTATTTACTGTCGAGCCATTTATGCAGAAATGCACATTGATGTACCTGCTTTTTCTGGGAAATGTCTACTTAAAGTGTAGCTCATTTATTTTGTTAAATCTTTTTGGATTAAATAGCTTTTTAAAAAAAATGCTTTTATTATCCAAAATAATCCTATTTGTGGGTATTTATTTGCTTTTGATGTGCCCTCTGGTTTCCCCCTTATTTCTCATGCGTTTGTTATGTAGGCTACTTAAATTTAATTCATAATTCCCTTATTGTTTAAAAATGAACTATGATTTGTAGAGACTGTATTTTGTTTTATTTGTACTGTAAATCGTTTGTTGTTATTTTAATAAATAAATGATCACGCCATGTGATCGGTCATCATGACTGCAGCAACTTTGAGCCCCCGAAGTGTCCAGCTTGACGGCTCCGTTTTCAACTCCGCCCCCGCCTGCGCTCGGCTAATCTCGTTGATCACCGGCTGCAGCTGTGCTTCATGTCGAACGCACCTATTAATATGGCGGCAAATCAATGCCAATATTAATCAAACGCAGTGGTGATGTTTACGTGCGAGGAGGTGAACCGCGAGCAGATTACAGGCCTACACGCGAGGAAACTACAGCTCGCGCGCGCACAGGGGATCTTCACGCGCGCGCTGAACTGATCCACTGCGAGGAAGCGGGCCTCGCGCGCGCACATCATTATTTGTGCGCACGATGTACGCTCTCGCGAGAGGTCATGCCTACAGTGCGCGTGCGCAATCACTTCTCTCCGCTCGCTCGCTGGATCTTCTCTCTGCTCGCGCGAAACTTTTGAGAAGGGTGTTTCTGCACAACTGGAGTGCTGCACTTTCAGGACCGCATTTTTAGGACCATATCTGTAGGACCCTAGTTTTTTGTGACAACGCCACCTAACGGATTGGATTATAGACGCTTTAATAAGATGGACGACTGAAACTTTTGGGATTTTTGTCAGTCCTGGGGCGGGACTCGCTGTACTTGTTATCTCTAACGCTATTGGTTGCTTTCCCTTTCCGGAAGTTAGCCGGGATTGGACGCAGGTTAAAGATCACGCCATTAAATATGAAAATATATATAATTTGCAAGTTATAATCATAAGAAACTTTCTGAGATGCTTTATGAGGATTTAATCTCGAGAAACTGTCAAATAATAATGATTAATCTTAATCAACTAACATTAACTAACATTCTTGGAAAAATGACTTTCTGAACCCATTTGATTTGTCCCGTACAGCACTTCTATGTTCAGTTTTACTTCTATGCTGATTAACTGCTCATTATGACACTTGGGGATAATCTTTCTAGGAAATAGAAGAGTCTTCAGAAGAGTTTAGATGGTATTTGCTTTTTAGATCTTCCATATAAGCACATTATATGTGCAGTGCCGCTTTGTATATTATTATAATTATTAACAATATTAATAATAAAGATCAGTGGAAAATGGTGGTTCTAGGATTTCCCGAGGGTAACACACACACATACACACACACACACATACATATATATATATATATATATACAGTTGGTCAGAATTATTCATCCCCCTGAATTTTTTCCCCCAATTTCTGTTTAATGTAGAGAAAATTTTTTCAACACATTTCTAAACATAATAGTTTTAATAAATCATCTCTAATATCTGATTTATTTTATCTTTGCCATGATGACAGTAAGGGCGACGCAGTGGCACAGTAGGTAGTGCTGTCACCTCACAGCAAGAAGGTCGCTGGTTCGAGCCTCGGCTGGGTCAGTTAGCGTTTCTTTGTAGAGTGTGCATGTTTCCTCCGGGTGCTTCGGTTTCCCCCCAGTCCAAAGACATGCGGTACAGGTAAATTGGGTAGGCTAAATTGTCTGTAGTGTATAAGTGTGTGTGGATGTTTCCCAGAGATGGGTTGCGGCCGGAAGGGCATCCGCTGCGTAAAAAACGTGCTGAATAAGTTGGCGGTTCATTCCGCTGTGGCGACCCCGAATTAATAAAGTGACTAAACAGAAAATGAAATGATGACAGTAAATGTATTTAACTAGATATTTTTCAAGATACTTCTATACAGCTTAAAGTGACATTTAAAGGCTTAATTAGGTTAATTAGGTTAACTAGGCCGGTTGGGGTAATTAGGCAAGTTATTGCATAATGATGGTTTGTTTTGTAGACTATCGAAAAATATATAGCTGAAAAGGGCTAATAATATTGACCTTAAAATGGCTTTTTAAAAAATTTTAAACTGCTTTTATGCTAGTCGAAATAAAACAAAAAAGACTTTCTAGAGAAGAAAAAATATTGTCAGACATACTGTGAAGATTTTCTTGCTCTGTTAAACATCATTTGGGAAATATTTAAAAAAGAAAAACAAATTCAAAGGGGGGCTAATAATTCTGACTTCAACTGTGTGTGTGTGTGTGTGTGTGTATGTTTATATATATATATATATATATATATATATAT
>CAIGQZ010000690.1:9214725-9226150 GCA_903798205.1 Danio tinwini | reverse complement strand
ACACACACACATATATATATTTATATATACACACACACACACAGAATTATTAGCCCTCATTTGAATTTGTTTTTCTTTTCAATCTCATTTTCAGTTAATGATTGATTAACCCTTCAAAGACTTCAAAAATGATTAATCCAAGTAAACAGGAAGACATTTAGATGGGTGTTTATCGCCACCTATTGGAGCAACAATTTAATTCCTACAATCCTCGTTGGGCTCTACTCACTGCATGTATCCATTACATTCCACTTCAGAGGCATACAAATACCAGTTTTTATACAACATGCCCACATCTTTAAGGTCACATATACAGTTGAAGTCAGAATTAATGGCCTCCTTTAGATTTTTTTTCTTTTTTTAAATATTTCCCAAATTATTTTTAATAGAGCAAGGAAATTTTCACAGTAGCCTATGTCTGATAATATTTTTTCTTTTTTTTATTTAGGCTAGAATTAAAGCAGCTTTAATTTGTTTATATATTTTTTTTAAATTTTAATATTTCATTATTAATATTGAAAATAATATTCTTATTATTCTTATTCTTTTTTTTTTTTTTTTTTGCAAAAAAACAGTTGACACGTTTGTAGCAATATGCCACATGTGACAGTCACATGACGTCGGCGCAGCATCAATCCAGCCAAAATGTCTAACCGGCATGCACCGCTTAAAGACAGATTTCGATCGATCTGCACAGCGCTGCATGAAGTCGAACGCACCTTTTGACTGTTTCAGTGTTTAATGAAGCCTCGCTTTGCCCACCACTATTTCAAGCTGCTGTTTGCGTTGAGTTGTATTGACTTTGAATCTTCTTTGTATTTATTTTTTATACATCCAATTTATTTAGTAGTGTATTTTAATGATCATATTGATCTTTAAACCACTACATGTGGACGATATCACTATGACATCTATCAGACGTAGGATTTTGGTCACTTTCCAACACAACCTAAAATCAACCAAATATCCTCATTTTATTGGCCATCAAAACAACGTTGTCCTTAGACGCTGGCTAGACATTGAATTTTGGTCACCTGACGTCAAGACCTAAATCTAACCTAATATTAACATCTTATGATGTTGTGTGCCTACTGGGCAATTCATAAACATTTATAGCGTTAGCCATACCACAAAACTTTAACCTGTAATGCTACAATAGCAAGATCACAAACTTATTTGATGCAAATGAGTGAATTTTCTAGAACATCAGGTAAATATTATTGCATAAGCATAGTAGGCTATTTGAGGCCACCTAATGTAAAGTATACCCATTATATCTCGTAAATCCTACTTAGTAGGTTTCCATCTATTGACAATCAAATGCGTCTCTTGTGACCTCTTGTGTTCAGGTTTCATCAAGAGCCTTTGCTCTTACTTCCTCACAAAGAACCTAAGGTTCTTCCGATGCAAAATGAAAATTGAAGCGATGCACTTCCATGGTAGGAAAAATACTATAGAAATCAATGGGTCTCTCTCTCTTAACATCCATTGCTGTGTCTTTTTTAGGTCATACATGTATTTTATGTTGCCATTTTCCCTTGTTTCATGCTTTATTTTATTGTTTGTATTGTATTTGTTTTGTTTCATGATTTTCATGATTGGTTTGTCTGTCTGTTCCTTGTTTTTCTATGTCTGCAAAAACTATAATAAAAATATTCAAAGAAATCAATATAAATGTCAAAAGAGCATATAAATTCAATGAGTGAGCGAAAAGTCTGCATGTATATATCCAGATAGCAATCATAATACATACATTTACACAAAAAAAAAGGTTTTGCAGTGGTTGCAAAGTCATTACTTAATCAAAATAAGCACCTGCTTTAAACTAATTTTGTAATTTGGGTCTAGAAGTAACATCACATGCAATAGATGCATCATTTATATAGACAATACAACTGTTATAACAGTTGTTATAAAACTGTCCTGTATTTCATATAAAAAGACACAATTTACACCCTTATGGTATTAAAGGGATAGTTCACCCAAAAATAGCAGTTCTGTAATCATCATTTACTCAACCTTCACTTGTTCAAAACCCTATTTGAGCTTTCTTCTGTTGAACACAAAAGACATTTTGAAAAATGCTGGCTGCTGGGACTTTTTTGAAACAAAAACACTGGGACAAATTTGTAACTGTATTTGTTACATTCAAAAATGTAAGAATCACAGAGACCCGATTCTTGGTGAAACATCGTTTATAAGCAAACTGTTTAATAGTACCAAAAACAGAAAAGGTTTAAATTTATAGAAAATAATGTTGCCTAATTATGACTACAAAATCATAACTTTAACATAGCTGCTTTACAAAAAGGAGACCAACAAATATTATAATTATTATTATATATTTTAATGATTTTTTTTTTTTACAAAAAAAAAGTTTACATAAACATGTTGACTTTCAAACTTTTTTCCCTTAAAGCTATACATCTCAGTTTCACATTGTAATAACAACCCCAAATCAAAAAAGTTGGGACTGTATGAAAAATGCAAATAAAAAAGAGAGTAGTCATTTCTAAATTTACTTTGACTTGTATTTAATTGCAGACAATGTAACCTCAAAATATTTCATGTTTTTTCCTGGTCAACTTTATAGCATTTGTAAATATACATCTTTTCCTGTCATTCAGACCTGCAACACATTACAAAAAATGTTTTAGGAGCAGTTTAGGGCTAGTAATCAGGTAAACTGGTTAAATAATGATGTGATTTGAAACATGTGATGTCAACAGGTGATTTTAATTATGATTTGGTACAAAAGCAGCATCCAAGAATGGTCTATAGTCCTTTCGGAGCAAAGATGGGCCAAGAATCGTCAGTTTGCCAACAAATATGTGAGAAAATTATTGACATGTTTAAAAACTATGTTCCTTAAAGAAAGATACAAAGACATTTGTATATTTCACCTTCAACAGTGCATGACATAAATAAATGATTCAAGAAATCTGGAGGAATTTCAGTGAGTAAAGGACAAGGCCGCAAGCCTAAGCTGAACTACCTGGATCTCTGATCCCTCAGGTGGCACTGCATCAAGAATCATCATTCATCTATAAGCAATATTACCACATGGGCCCAGTACTACTTTGGCAAACCTTTTTCAAGTGCCACAATATGTAGTTACATGCACAAATGCCAGTTAAATCTGTACTGTGCCAAAAAGAAGACCTATGTTAACAGTATCCAGAAGTGCCGTCAACTTCTCTGAGGCATCTGCGATGGACCATCACACAGTGGAAAAGTGTAGTGTGGTCAGATGAATCAGTATTTCAGGTATTTTTTGGAGATATGGACGCCGTGTGCTCCAGACAAAAGAAAAAAAAAAGATAATCTAGATTGTTACCGGCAACAAGTCCAAAAACCAGTCTCTGTGATGGTATGGGGTTGTGTCAGTGATAACTTGCATTTCTGTGATGGCACCATTAAAGCTGAAAAGTACATTAACACCAAAATTACCCCTGAAACACTTCATCACTTGGTGTCTTCAGTCCCTAAACATCTTTGAAGTGTTGGGAAAAAGAATGGCAACATTACAAAGTGGGGACTTTTTTCAAAAAAGTCCCAACTTTTTTGAAATGTGCTGCAAAAACAAAAACTGGAATATGTGTTTGTGTTGTATTGTCTACAATAAAATACAAGTCAAAGTAAATTTAGAAATTTTTTTGTTTGCGTTTTCCATACACTCCCACCTTTTCTGATTTGGGGTTGTATTATTACTATATTAATAAATGATATTAACTATTAATGTTTAAAATTCTATCTTATGTGCAATGTATCTTTATTGATTCATTTAAACTAACATTATGCTCACTAAAACATCCAAGCACCTTATCTGGACCCTGTCTACTTCCACAAAGGGAGCCATCAGCTGCACTACAATTACTTTATTTATAAACTCCCATCTGGTTAAAACTGGACTAGTCAGAGACACGGATTAGACAGGACACACTCACACACAACACACTCATATTGTGTGGGCCTTATTGCAATAGCCTTAGTTCTACAGAAAATACATACATTTCCCAATTTAGCTGGCCACTTCTTTTTTTTCCCCTTTTAATTTACTTATAACCAGTATGTTCATAAGCATCCATAAATAAAGTAACAAAACAAGATCATAAGAGCAGTGTGCCAACGAAATGTGTTTCTAAAACCCCCCTTCTCTTTAAAAATGGAATGATGAACTACATCAGACTATATTTAGCAGACGGCGATGACAGAATTCATACATCTTAAACAATGATTTTGAAAGAAACTGCAAGAGCGGCTAGAGGTTGTGTAAGCTCTCATCGACTCCAGACCGTTCGTCAGCTTTGAAGATGTGATTTATGGGCTGCTGGTGGCCAAATCTAAACTCACAGATCACCATGTCTTTGATGATTTTTCAAGTGTCCACATTCATCACTTCAGCCTGAGAATCCAGTAGCCATGTCCACATTGATCTGGATTTGATCTCGAAACAGCATGACCTTAATCAGCAAAGAGTCACTGAAGGAAATAAGTGTCAGCAAACCTTGTCTGGTGAGAAAACTCATTTAGACGTGCCATCTACACAAGGTGTTTTACTAGCCACGCTGTTTAACAATGTTCATAGACCAACTAGTAAAATTAATTAGTAAAATTTCTGAATCAAGTGGAGTTTTTTTGGTCTAAAGGTTTAGAACTACAATTATAACTATAGGCCTATAGTTTTAGAATTTTTGCAATTACTTTTAGAAGTGTTTTTTTTCCAGCTGATTATTACAAAAACACTGACAGCCAATCAATATTGCTGTAAAAACTAATTCTTTTAAAATGAGAGACAACAAAACTCCAACGATATCAACTGTTCGGCACTAATGTAGTTTTTGTCATTTATTCATTCATTCATTCAATTATTTTCCTTTAGCCTTGTCTCTTTATTCATCAGGGGTCCAATTCTGAATGAACCACCAATTTATCCAGCATAAGTTTGCAATCCCTTTTCAGCTGCAACCCAGAACTGGGAAACATCCATACACACTTATTCACACACATACACTATGGCCAATTTAGTTTATTCAATTCACCTATAGTGCATGTCTTTGGACTGTGGGGAAACCATAGCACTCGAAGGAAACCCACATGAACACGGGGAGAACATGTAAACTCCACACAAAAATGCCACCTGACCCAGCCAGGACTCGAATCAGCGACCATCTTGCTGTGAGGCAACAGTGCTAACCACTGAGCCACCGTGTCGCCCGATTGATGTTATAGGTATTTTATATAAAAATAATTATCTGTTAAAAAAAAATAAATAAATAGTTCAGTGTTCAGGACATTTCTGGCTGAATATCTTAACACACGCACACACATGATGAATGTAATAGGCCTAAAAATTACAACTTGCAAGCTTGAAAATATTCCTTATTAAATGTATTGTGCTGTTCTTCAGTGTGACTACCTACTTACTCATATTGCACTACTGTAACAAATAACTTATTATGGAACTAAACATGCCATATTCATTATTATATATATATATATATGTGTGTGTGTGTGTGTGTGTGTGTGTGTGTGTGTGTGTGTGTGTGTGTGTGTGTGTGTGTGTGTGTGTGTGTGTGTGTGTGTGTGTGTTTGTGTGTGTGATCTGATACACCTTACACATTAGTGTTTCTGTATAAGCACTGTATGTATTCTGGCTTTTAATCTTGCAAACCTGTATGGAATTATTATTTTGCAACTTAATATGTAACAATAAACATTTGTAGTAAAATAGTATTTGTAAAGGACAGGAAAAATAAGGGAAAATAATCCGCACTCATAAAGACAGAAAAAAACACATCTGTTTAATATAAGATTCCCCATTAGGTGGCCTCGTTGACTTGATTTAGGCTGTGACATCTGACAGTCTGACCCAAAATGCGAGTTCTTTGATTTATTTAATTTCAAATAGGTATCTTTTTATTTTCGTTCGGTAAACATTGAAATGAGCATCTGCATCATGAAATAAAACGCAAATCATCTATATACTATCCTATATATGTAAAAAATTAAGTAAAAATATATATTTAAATAATATATATAGCTATATATAAATCTTTTACACCACTAATCAAACGTCGACGTGTCATTAACAACATAAACATAAAATGAAGATTTAATGATGAACGGACCATCAATCGTTCAAGTTTGATAGATAGTCGTAACGTTAGAGCGCATCGCGCACGTGCACTGAGCTTCACAGTGACTCACAGTGTTTATTTTTTTTAAAAACAGACTCTAAAACCGGACGACCTACTGTTAGAGTAATTTCTCAAGTCCCTCGGGCTCGGACACGACACATCTCGGTGTGAACTGTGTTTGTCATGTCACTCTTCGTGGATCTCACCAGCCTCGCCACGCGCGCGCAGCTTGCAAACGACGCGCATTCGTCGCGTGGAGCTCACGCTGCACGGGCATCCTAAAGGAATAACACCTTACAATCGACAGGATGACGGTACGTTAGTCATTCATCGAGAACGAACACGAAACAAGTTTTCTGTTTCGTTTATTTATATGAATCATTCCTTAAGGGCAAGATGGTTCAAAGAGCAAACTGTGCAACATATTTCGGAAAAATGCTTCTTTACGCACAATAAAAGCTCTTCGGTTTCATCAAACAGGTAAGGTTAACCTTTTTTGATTATTTAGTACACAAAATAGAGTAGTTTTATACAGCATATTTATTCTTTTAATATCACTTTTGTCTCTTTTTTAATAGAAATGGAGGAAGAGGCTTACTGGAATCTGAAACATGGCTCAGTCCTTTATAGCTTAAGGACTCACAATACCCCCCAAATATATAAGAGAACACTGAACTGGTGAGTAAAAACTGCCTTCAGAGTGATCACTTAAGCTTATCAGAATTGTTTCCATGGATGTAAGATCACTGATATGCTGCTCAGATATCATCATGTTTCTCTGATCAACTGAACTGAACCTAAAAGGACATTATTTGTGCTGGAATAAATAAACTGGAATGCAGGACATTTTTTGTGCAATGGAACATGAACTGGAAATATGAATTTTGGCTTGAAAAAATGTATTCAATGCCACCTGAGGTGGGACTGGTCTTAAAGATGACGTGATTGAACACTTCATGACTTGTTCTTACGATGTGATCAGATTCTAAAAATCATGACAAAATGGCAGTAAAAGATTTCAATGTGACAACAGTCATTGACAGTGGTTTCATGGAAAGTGACCAGTCGACGCGGGTTCTGACCGGTTGCTTTCTTTTTCTTCTAATCCTCTCCACCCTGCTCGGGAACACACTGGTTTGTGCAGCTGTCACAAAGTTCCGGCACCTGCGCTCTAAAGTCACAAACTTTTTTGTCATCTCGCTGGCGGTGTCAGACCTGCTGGTGGCCATTCTTGTCATGCCCTGGAAAGCTGTGACAGAGGTAGCCGGCTTCTGGCCCTTTGGTGCATTCTGTGACATTTGGGTCGCATTCGATATCATGTGCTCCACGGCTTCCATACTGAACCTCTGTGTTATCAGCGTGGACCGATACTGGGCCATTTCCAGCCCCTTCCGCTACGAGAGAAAGATGACTCCCAGGGTGGCTTTTGTGATGATCAGCGTAGCTTGGACCCTGTCTGTGCTCATCTCCTTCATCCCAGTACAGCTCAAATGGCACAAAGCACAGCCAATGAGCTTCCCAGAGGCCAATGCTTCTCACAGAGCTCTGCTGACGGACAACTGTGACTCCAGCCTCAACCGAACATATGCCATTTCCTCTTCGCTCATCAGCTTCTACATTCCTGTCGCCATCATGATTGTAACATACACCCAGATTTACAGAATCGCCCAGAAGCAGATCCGACGGATCTCGGCTCTGGAAAGGGCTGCAGAGAGTGCCAAGATCCGCCATGATAGCATGGGCAGCAGCTCCAATGTGGACTCGGAAAGCTCCTTCAAGTTGTCATTCAAAAGGGAGACAAAAGTCTTAAAAACCTTGTCTGTTATAATGGGTGTTTTTGTGTGCTGCTGGTTGCCCTTTTTTATCCTCAACTGCATGGTGCCGTTTTGTAAGAGCACTTCAGCCGGTCTCCCCTGCATCAGTCCAACAACTTTTGATGTTTTTGTCTGGTTTGGATGGGCTAACTCTTCTCTCAATCCTATAATATACGCCTTCAATGCCGACTTTCGCCGAGCTTTTGCCATCCTTTTGGGATGCCAGAGACTCTGTCCAGGAAGCAATAGCATGGAGACACCCAGCCTGAACAAAAACTGAAAAGCAGCCCTCATGTCACACCAATCCTTTGCCAACGAAGGCTGTTGGAAAATGAGGGAAATGGATTTGGGATTAAGACTCTGGGAAGAGAGCCCTCCTGCTGTGCTGGAGAGCAAGGGAAACTGTTGCGATGTCCCTAAAGTGGGCTAATCTCTGCAAAAAGCTGTATTACTCCAAAGAATGATGCAAAGGTGGTCTGTGTGTTCCCGGTGTCTATTTCAGACAAAGCTACTCAACAGATTATGAAATCCACAAGTGACCTGCTGAAATGAGAGAAGCGATGTTTTATCAAAAGAAATGTTTCTTTGCACTTTATTTTACAGTACCAAATGAGAACATAGTGTACTGTTTTATAAAAGATATGGGTTAAAAGTATAGTTTAATTATTTACTCATTCAACTTCAGGGTAAGTTTTCTTTTTCTTGCTGAACACATGAAGAATTTTAGTAACTAAAAAGACTTCTGTAGTAGGGAAAAATATATACTATGAGTTATTACTCGATTATGATAAGTACATAGTATGTACATGCAAAACAGACCATAAAATAAAGTGCTACTAATGTATATTTTAATGCATTTCAGAGATCATTGTAGATCATATTTTTTATTTTGAAGAAACTGGGCAAAACTGCAATACATTGGAACAAATGTTGTCCACTCACTATGATAAAAATGTGCGATATGAATATATATTATTTAACCCCCCCCCCCCCCCCTGCAATACTGTCATCTGTGTGTGACAGTCTTTCAAGCCAATTGAGTGAGCACACTTTCGTTCTGACCACAACAAAAAAATAAAAAAACAAACAAATAGGAAAACGCGGATGAATGGGATGATGCCATCTGCTGGTTCAGAAGCACGAAAAGACTTTTTGCTAAAAAGTCAAGTGAAAATATTGCCAGTGACACTCAATCTACCCAACAGGCGCACAACATCATAAGATGTTAATATTAGGTTAGATTTATGTCATGACATCTGGTGACCAAAATTCAATATCTAGTCAGCCTCTAAGGACAACATTACTTTGACGTCCAATAACATCAAATTACATTGATATTTTGTTGATTTTACGTTGTGTTGGAAAGTGACCAAAATCCAACGTCTTATAGATGTCATAGTGGTAACACACACAACGTCAAGGTGTAACATGATTAGACGTTGATATTTGGTTGATTTTAGATTGATTTTAGGTTGGACGTTGGACATTGACATCGGCCTGACGTTGGGTTCTGACGTCAACCGATTTTCATTTTTAAACAAAATCCAACGTCCCCATGACGTTGAGGTATAACATCAATATGACGTCATGTTGATGTCCTGGGCCTGCAGGGTAGTAGCAAGCAACAGCAAAGTACAATTTCAAAGTTATTTTAGCCATGTCAGTTTACTAAATGTTCTGTTAATATTTTTCAGCATTTTAGCAGTAAGATGCTACGATACAGATTATTGAGCTGATGCTTGAATACAAAATTAAATTGCAAATCCAAATTGCAGTATCGGTAAAAAAAAAAAAAAACGTATATAATATTAGATATTTTCCTCACATCGCACAGTCCTAACCATCAGTCATTTTCAATAAAATTCAGTGTAATCCGAATCCGAATACATCACTGCTTGATAAATATCTATCTCATCCTCTCCACTCTCATTACATTACCTTTACGTCTTGCCTTATTCATGAGACTTCACTTTTTTTTTTCCAAAACAAAAGGGCAGATGGTCAATCATGAGATGGCCATCCCATTATTGTCATAATGAACATGTATATTGTTCTGTGGTACTTGTTCTCTTCAGAGCTTCTGATTCATTATTAAACTGTGAAAGCTAAACACTACGACTAGCAGAACAGATGGCCATAAAATAAAAATGCAGATGTGGCAGTGCGCTCAGTTACGGTTATCAAGTAATAGATACGTTATTGTTGAGATTGTAATTATGTTCTAAAAGCGTATTGGATCCTCTGTCCCGGTACAAAATAACACTCGATTGTTATTATGTCAGTAGATGTGATGCAATGTGCCATGTGATAATGTATAAAATGAAACGTGGAGAACCTCAGAACAGTCTGCGGCAAACTGAATGTAATTAATCGTGATGAGTCTAATTATGTGGTCTAATTTTGTGCCGGAGATGTTTTCATGCTTTCACAACACGTCATTTGGTGCTGTCGGTTGTATTTTGCAGTACTGTGTGTGTGTTGTGGTGTTTAGAGAAAGACGATGATTCAGTGATATAGCATTACAGATGTTGATGTAGAGTGATATTTGACAACATATGTAAAGCAACCATTTGGTCAATTAAAATGTGCCCATTCTTTCTTTATGACCATTGTTTTTGTAAACTATGCAAGGCATGATCCGCTTTATATCTAGAAAATTTGTACAAATGCATTTTTAATTCCTCAGCACTCAAGCGCTTATTTTCTACTTAATGAAACTTGAATAGGAAGCAATAACAGACAGCAGGAACTGTGGCTCTCAACCTTTTAAACTTTCATTTGTTACCGTCAAGCTGTCTTGACGCTGTGCAAAGCTGGCATAAATAGAGATAATAAGCTCAGGCCCGGCTCAGAGGAATAGGAGAGTCAAATTGTTTTTGTTTGCCAGCTTCCGTGAATGTGTAAGAGTCAAGCTCTCACAGCGGGGCCCTCAAAGCTGACATTCCCACTCAACCTCAAATACACCGCTTTCATATTAGACACAATAGGAAGCATATTGGATGAGTTATTAAACAGTAGACGCTGTGCTCCAGATCCAGAAACAGCAGTACATGAGTCATCACTGTCATTTACTGATATATGCTACGTTTTGTTTGGTCTACCTCAGCCGCCAGGAAACAGTGGGACCACTGTGTAATTAGCGTAATGAAGAGCATTACCATTAGATAGCATACTTATGCATACTTAATGGACAGCTACCATAGGTGTGTATATTAAATTTGCTGGTCTATTGAAATAAATTCACACACTGACGTTAAACTAATAACGCAACCTCTGTTTCTCTTGTAGTGGAAACCTCAAATCTCTGGGAACTATTTCTTATTAATCCAACTTTAAAGTTTAGCTTGATCTGTTTATGATTCAGGCACATGAATGAACTAACGAACGAACGAATGAATGAATGAATGAATGAATGAATGAATGAATCTATCTATCTATCTATCTATCTATCTATCTATCTATCTATCTATC
>CAIGQZ010000690.1:9191989-9214715 GCA_903798205.1 Danio tinwini | reverse complement strand
ATCTATCTATCTATCTATCTATCTATCTATCTATCTATCTATCTATCTATCTATCTAAAATCAGTTAATTGAGATATTATAGTTTTTTCTCAGTGGCTTTGGTGCATTTCTCACAACACTATTTACATTTGCACAACAGTTAATGCATTTCTCAAAACAATAAGTACAAACTGCAAAACCTAGTTGATAACCTACAAAAGCGTGCTACTTGCTCTAAATGGATAGCTCAATCCTCAAAAGCAAGTATTCATCAATAAAAGTTTCAGTGTCATCAAGATGAAAAGTCCTGACACCATTGTTTATGAACAAGATAGTCATATGGCTTTGTCATGTTTTCATTATGACCGTTTACTCTGTAAAATGCAAAAAAAAGTCAGATTTTGGTGACACTTTGTTGGAATATTCAATCAATTCCATGCGTGTTCAATAAAAAATGTCAGGAGAGGTTTTTCTTCAATGTCAAAAATCATAACAATTTATTGGATACAAATGAATAATTTAATTCACAGAATTCTGTTATCCTCAATGCAAAAGTTAGATTCAGGAGGTGCGCAACAACTTTCATTTCCTGACTTCAACTTTTATAGGAAACTGATATTAGCAGGTGGAGTTTACTGAAATTCGTCATTTTTTCAATCGTTGTCCAGTCCTCCATTGGCCGCACCCTAGACCTAAGTCCTCTTTTTCTACGAATGTTCTGCACACCAATAAAAGCATAAGACATTTCTCAACTGCACACATTCTGTTCAGTTTTAACACCTTTCTGCTGACAGGAAGTTTCTGCAGAGCTGAATTTAATTTTGGACAAGGGTTTATCTACTTTTGCAAAAATGCTTCGTTAGTATGCAAAACATATCAGACTCAAGAAAAACTTACTGTAATATATGACCTTTAAATGACCAATACAAATAATTATTTGATGAAAAGAAAAAGAGGCAAAAATAATAAAAAAATTATTCCTTTTTCCCAGCAATTTCCTGTAAATGCTATATACTATTTGCACAGCCATTTGAAAACTACAGTAAAGTTAGACATCACTGCATTTAGTAAGGTATCTGAGTATGACACTGAATATGTGTTTTACATTTTTTACTGCATTTGCTCTTTGCAATACTAATTTATTCACAGCATTGTGCAAAAGAATAAAACACACCCTTGTTTAAAACAAAAATAAACTCTTTTTGAGTAGAGCTGTGCACAACTGTATTGCTGTACATATTGGAACTGAACCTACAACATACACAGGTCTGTAAATCTTTCATGAAATTGTTCAATTTAGAAGACATTTTCGGGAATTCTTTTTTTGTAAAATTAGCTTGACAGATTTTGACAACAAGTTCAACATTTGTGTATGTAATGACTCAAGTAATGAAATACTAGGACTATTAGTTTTATTTGGAATGACTATTCAGCATTCACAAGTTTAGTTAATTTTGACTGACATGACATAAGCAAATAATAATGTTATAAAACAGCAGAGTTGTATGAAAGCAATTAATGCATGTCCAAAAGCTCTTGCAATTTGTTGGAGGGAATGAGAAACTGCTACTATGATGTGCACAAATGACTAAATGTTTTGAGAAATGCATTAACTGTTGTGCAAATGTAAATAGTGCTGTGAGAAATGCACCAAAGTGACTGAGAGAAACTGTAAGATGATACCATGTCGATCTTTACACTGTTAAATGTGCTCTATTTGTTTACATCTGTTTTTATTTATGCGATTAATAGACTGGATAAGTTCTGTTGAACAATAAAGGAGATGTTTTGAAGAATGTTTGTACAGTTATCAGACACACAGGGTCAGCATTAGTAATAGAAAGCACTAAGGAAATTAAGTTAAATGTAAAAATGGCAGTGTTATGGCAAGATAAAAACATGAATGAATATTAAAAGGTAGGTCAAAAGAAACAGAACAACTTTCTGAAATGTATTGCATGTCAAATTATTACAGAATCAGTGTTTCAACCGCAGAATAACATAAAAAACATCTTGTAAACCATGTCACATGACATTACATTAAGCTCAGTAAAGCCACTCAGTATCCAAAACTCATTAGTTAGAAGGGAAAACATAATATAGATGAGTGATTTGCTGAGTAAATGCACTAGTTTACAAACAACACACATGCACACACATCCATCCATCCATAGTGAATGTTCACCCTGTTTTCCAGAGACAAACACCTATGCCTAAAAGCCTAATGCTTGATTTCAAACAACCTTCAAAACATCTTTTATGTGAGAGAAATAGGGAAAATTGAATCAGAACAAGCTGAAAGTGAGTTAACTGTCTGCTTATTTATATAAGGTAGCAAGTAACTTTTTTTAAGAGTGAAGATTAACTTTGTTTTCAGTATAAATGTTAATATATGTAGCTCAATGTTCAAAAATATTAGATTGACTACATCTGAAACAAATGATCAAAGCTATAGTTTGAAAATAAAGGCAGAATGATGCAAGTCTCTTTCTTAGACTTAAATAATGATCATTTTTAGGTTTGAAAAAAAGTTTCCCCATACAGACAATAGTGTTGCTCAATCAACATGAACACTAAAGAAACATATAGTCCATTGTTGTTTTGTTTGTCAAGAACTCGCACATGTCTATAGACTTAACAGGGTATGAACATGCTCATTGCTTTTACTAAATTTACAGGGTTTTAATTTTAACACTTTTCTGTAGTTTACACAAACTGCATTTTTAAATGTCTGACAGATGACAACATAGCCAAAAGGATTCATATTTCTTAGAGAGAAAAAAAACACCACATACATGCATTTTGCATATCAAGCTAATAGCTGGCTATGTCACTTTGTATGCTTATAGACTGAACACATATGTAATAACGTGTAAAGGTGCAGAATGTAAGTTTGACACCCAGTGGTTGAACTAGGTATTGCACTCCTGGACAAAAATAAACGCAAGCGCGGGTTGCCAGATTGAGTACAGAAGCAAGTGATTTAAACTGTGTTCTAAGTAAAAGCAATGACACGCTAGAAGGAATATTTTCCATGTTAAAAGGAGTTTTGGTTGTAACCAACATCTTGAATTGATATATTAGAAACAGCTTCTATTTCTCACAGCTGAACATATAAAACCTATGACAGTGATCACCTCAGGTAAACCTTGTGTGCTTTATTCAGTGCTAAAGGCTAACAATGCGAGTTTGAATGCCATTTTACATGACATTTATTGCCATCTACTGAAATCAACAGCAGAAAGTTCACTTCAGATCTTGAAAATACAATAAACTGTTTGAAATTTAACTTTTGAACTAAACATATGAGTGATACAGCATCTACATTTAATGATGTTAAAGAGGGTTAACATGTATTAAATAGATTCTAAACCTTACTGTTTTGTGAGTGAGTGCATATTCTGTGCTTCTTAAAAGCTGTATTTAAATTTCTGTCGTGTTTCGTCTGGTGCAAACAGCCAAATTGCTTATCATTGCATATCTCGTCACAAAGCGTGTTGTTAGGACCCGGAGTTACAATGTAACCTGCTCACCTAATGTTTACGTTCAGAATATTTATATCATTCGCAAATTAATAACCTCATGTGGAACTCAATTTGTTTCATTTCGACGTCTGCTATGCCGCATTTTCTTTCATGGACGCATGCTTTCAGAGCCTTTCTGAGTGAATGAATGAAATATGCTGTTTTACAACAAGGCAACCTGAGGTGCTGAATTATAATTGGCTAAACTGGCATTGTGCAGGTTAACTTTACCTAAACAAAGACAGCATTCCGGCACGGAAAAAAAACATTTTCAAAGCAGATTATCTGACTTAAGCATTGTTTTTAAGTTAAACAAGTATGTTCATAGGATGTTTCTTAAATATCTGCACACATATTATGGTATTTGTATGCTTTAGAAGAGTCAAAACTTACATACAGCACCTAATACATACCAACACATAATGTCTCAGTTTTTCATTCATTCATTCCATGTTTTCCGTTAATTCAATCTTTCATGGTGGGGCGCCACACCAAAATGTATTCCCACCACGGCTACATTATACCTTTTCATTCAAAATATTCAGTTGTTGTTGTTTGTTTTGTTTTCATAGTGGTTTATAATCACACCAAAACATTAAAAGGTAAATGAATTATAATAGAGCAAAATTTTCTGTAA
This sequence comes from Danio tinwini, assembly GCA_903798205.1. Classification (NCBI taxonomy): domain Eukaryota; kingdom Metazoa; phylum Chordata; class Actinopteri; order Cypriniformes; family Danionidae; genus Danio; species Danio tinwini. Next base: position 9,210,575 of record CAIGQZ010000690.1, on the reverse strand, counting down.
ATAGTGCTGTCCATTATTTGTTGACAGGGCTGCGCAATGTGTGATGCCAGCAAACATGAAGAAGCTTTGAGTTATTTTAGTTATTATTCAGTTACACATTCATTCATTAATTTTCTTTTCAGCTTAGTCCCTTTTATTAATCTGGGGTCGCCACAGCAGAATGAACCGACAACTTATCCAGCATGTGTTTTACGCAGCGGATGCCCTTCCAGCCACAACCCATCTCTGGGAAACATTCACACACACTCATACATTACGTACAATTTAGCCAAACCAATTCACCTATACCGCATGTCTTTGGACTGTGGAGGAAACCCCTCGCGAACACAGGGAGAACATGCAAACTCCACATAGAAACGCCAACTGACCCAGCCGATTCTCGAACCTGCGACCCAGCGACCTTCTTGCTGTGAGACAGCACTACCTACTACGCCACTGCATCGCCCAGTTATGAACACAGTTTCCATTATTATAATTTATTTATAGATAAAGGGCTATGGTTCTACAATGACTTTATCTTGGTGGAGTTTATGGCTGATTCATTTTACTTCAGGACGCATCAATGCCGTTCTGTAGGTCTATTGGAGACATTCATAAATATTCCAAGCAAATTCAATAAATGTTGGGAGACATACTCAGTACACAAGCACTAAGTCGCACTTCAGAAGCATTTATTTGAGAGTGCACAAGAAAATCTGCACTTGATCAGAGTATATTTGATGGCGTGCAAAAAGTTTTGTGCACGAACAGAGGAAATCGGCGTGCAAGCAAAGAGATTCACATGCTCTTATTACAAGAATGCGATCTCGACTTGTAATACTGCGCTTACAACATTTGTCATTGAAATAACGCCATAGGTAGTTGGTAGATCTGTGTAAAAGGCCTGCCACCACAGCTGGATTCATTAATTTTTCTTAGGCTTAGCCCCTTTATTCATCAGGGGTGGCCACAGCAGAATGAATTGCCAACTTATCTAGCATATGTTTTACACAGCGGAAGCCCTTTCAGCTGCAACCCAGTACTGGGAAACATCCATATACACTCATTCACACACTCATACACCATGGCCAATTTAGTTTATTTAATTAACCTATATCACATGTCTTTGGACTGTAGATGAAACCAGAGCACCCAGAGGAAACCCATGCGATCATGGGGAGAACATGCAAACCACACAGAAACGCCAACTGACCCAGCCAGGGCTTGAACCAGCGACCTTCTTGCTGTGAGGCAACAGTGCTTACCACTGAGCTACTGTCACCTGTTTTTAAACAGATTATACATTATAATATATCATTTTTTTTTCAAATGTTTGCATTTTCAGGCACCCAAAAATGTAAATAATGTGGAAAAGAATCACTGAATTGCTTAAAATGTTGCAAACACGTTAAACACCCTTTAGTCAGCTGTTGTCAGGGTAGATTTTAGTGGACGTATGAAGTCATTTCTCCTCAAGTTCACACAGGTGTCCAGCAAAGTAACTCGGGGTGTAGAGAATCACATTAAATACGAAAACAAATCAGCACTAAAGGTGCATAAGCAGAATATATTTGTATTCATTTGGAACGCCCTGATTATTATATCAAACCTAACATTTCTCTGTTAAAACTTGTGTTTGAAAAATGCATGTGCTTTTTTTGTCTTTGGGAAAAATTCCACTGGCTTTTGTTATCTAATGCCAAGACAGTCATGCATTTTTAAGTGTAACATAAGCGTCCAAATACTGTTGTGGTCACTGTAGTAGCCTTCAGAGGTAACTGGTTACTGATGACCTCAGAGAAACAGTGAGACAGGATGATATCGAGAGACTTGCATTAGCGGTCTGTAACCACAATTTTTCGACAAGTTTAGTTTGGGTCAAAATGTGGGAGAATCATGACCGTGTTTCACCATGCATGTCATATCCGCATTTCCCACGTTCATATTCTGAGCAGCATGAAAGCAGAGTGACGGAAGAGCAATCAGTCACCTTAGATTAATTCTATCCCCGCTCATTTAAAATGTATAGGCTGAATCACAACTGCTACTGTATGTATTACCAGAACTAATGCATTTCTAATAGCTTGCATACAATTGCTGAGACAGATTAATAAGTAAAGGGTCGGCAACCGTGAGGGATTCAGCAGTAATGCATCAACAGATCTTCATGACGGCTGACAGAACTGCACGTTTAATGTTAAAGGCTATGTGTACGTTATGCTAGCATATGGGTGAGTGATGTTTGTGTTGGTTTTTGCACAGCCGTTTAACCTGTCAGCGACGCTCGGTCACTCAACCTCCTGCGACCTTATTACATGCGGAGATTTGGATTTGGTAAACAGGAATATACCAGCGGCCGGTATTATCCGACCTTATTACAAAGTAAAGAAGGGTGGGTGAAGCCTGTCGGGAGCAATAACACATTGTACCGCTAAGATAAATCTCAGCAGCCATCAGGCAAACTCTTGCATTAATCCATCCTAATCCTCGCAGTCCATTCACATGTCAGGCCCAAATGTTGCTCCCACTTCGCCAAAGAAGCCCCTGACCGGGACTTAAGAGTGAGTAAATTTCTCTTTAAACACTGAAACATGTTTGAGCTGTGTTAGACAGATAATGCTAAATCAATTGACAAAAGAAAAGGGCTGTGTTTAATGACTCTCTGAAGATGTGCCAGTGAAGATGAAACTCTTTTTAGTTGTAATGTTATTTGTGCTATGCTGTCTGTTAGTCAAAGTTACTTAAAAATCTTATTCTAAATAAATCTTCAAATCTAAATATTTTTAATATAGACTATATGGGTCAAAGACAAAATAAAGCAATTATAAGGAAAATATGCAGTACAGCTTTATTTTTTTGTCTAAACAACAACAACAAAAAAAACTATCATAAACTAGCATGACCTACAAAGACAAAAACAAATTTTCTCAGGCATGTATGACACATTAAAAACAAACAAAAAAATTATTGACTAATTAATTGTTATTTTAAATCTTTAGATGTCGGATTTTTGTATTATTATAATTATTATTATAATGACATTATAATGATGGTAAATTACATCTAACATGATCTTGTTACTTGAATCTAATCATGTTAACTAATGAAAAAAGGGACTACTTTTATTAAAAACTCATTGATTTACATATTAAGTAAAAAAAAAAAAAATTAAAGGGGTAGTTCATCCCAAAATATAAAAAAATACTCATTAATTACTCCCCCTCAAGTAGTTCCAAACTTTTGTTTCTTTTTTCTGTTGAATATATTTTGAATAATATTAGGAACTTGTAACTACCGATTGAAAAAAAAAAATACTATGAGAGTCAATGGTTACAGGTTTTTAACATTACTTCTTTTGTGTTCCACAGAAAAAAGAAACCCAAATAGGTTTGTGACAAGTGAAGGTTGAGTAAATAATTACTGTGTTTATTTTTGAGTGAACTATGCCTTTAACATCTTTGTCTGAATATATATTGATTATTTTTAAAAACTCATTAATAAACCTATAAATTTTTTTTAAATAGTAAATAATTGACTGTAAAAGCTTAAAATGACCTGCTATACCTGCTGTCACCTCACAGATCAGAAACGGAGATGCTTAGCATATTGCTGTGGTTAGTTTGAGTGCCATCTAGTGGATTAGAAAAAAACAATATGTGCCTTTTACCAAAACAGTGCTAAACTTGTCTTTTACCCATTTTAATCTATTTCATATACCAACATTCAGAGCCAGTGACACTTAGTCCAGACTGTCCCATAAAGCCAAAATGAAATCCCAATGTGACATCTGAACTGAACTTCCTCGGTGAAAACTGGAGTGAACCAGTTTCAATTTACAAGAACTTCATCTAAGTTAAGCTGCTTTGACACAGTCTACATTGTAAAAGCGCTATAGAAATAAAGATTAATTGAGTTGCATCAAATGTACTAGCTAAAAATGCAATCTTTAGATTGTTTCATTACTCTCATCTACTTATCTAATTTGTCATCTCTTATTTATTTTGTGTTATCTATTGCATCACAAATAGTACAGCTTGCTTCATTACAACACATCCTTTATGAGTTAGCAAGCATACTTTTGTTGCAGAGATTTTTAAAACCTAGTGAGAACACAAACTGACATCACAAAATGCATGCTAACATATGACAATCAAATTTACAACCTTGCAAATTAAACTAGTAAAGTTTCAAAAAATATAACAAAATTAACAATTCGTATGCCCCAGGGTGGGCTTTAATTGTGTAAAGCTTTAGATTAATAGTCGTTCAAAACACTTTTTTTTTTCCAAACATGCCTTTAAAATAAATTAAAACATTTTTTGTTGCATTGCTGGACATTGTCTGTGTAATTTACTCTGTTATATGGTCATGTTTTAGCAAGTCATTGGCCTATAGTGTCAGTACGTATTTGTTTTTGCTCTTAAAATAAATTGTATCATTTATTATTTCATTGTTACTTATCGTGAACAAATATTTTAAGAGATCTTTTCAAAATAATGATGAATGATTTTGATATTGTAGTAAATATCAATACTTCTAAAAACTTTTAAAAGCTTTTTTTTTTTTTTACAAAAAGCATAAAATATATTGTACTTTTAAAAACTATTTTTGGTAACACTTTATAACTTCACACTATGAATCATCTATTAAGCATTAGCAAATAGTGAATTTGTTAAGCATTAACTCTACATTAATAGACATTATTAAGTAGTTAAGTAAGTTAGTAAGCACATTTAAAATGTATTTATTAGTTGTACTTTCATACTTTGTTAATGATTTATTTTTTGTCATGACTAAATTAAGTATTGCATTATTTACAAATTATTTGCATTTAAGAGTTAGTTGGTTAGGGGTTTTTAAAATCATTTAGAATGAGTTACTAAATTATTAATAAACTATTCAAATCAACATTTATATATTATTATTCAAGCATATACTAGTAGTTAATCTGAATGTTAATAAATGCTTTAACTCAGCTTCATCCAGTTTTGTGACCTAATCGAAAGTGAGGACTACTTACAGTATGCTTTATAAATATATTATGAAACAACATTTCAATGTTATTTAGCGATGGTTAAACGGCAGCAATTTTATTTTAGATAAGATTGCAAAGATTTTTTTTTTCAATTGACAGTGTTTATTTGTGTATTTTCAAATAAATAGGAATAAATAAGGTTGTTTATTTTCTTTTCTTTTTTCCTGTTTAGCTTATAACTGAGCCTTTCATTTATTGGGGATTTATAAAGCATAAATAGTCCTCACTTTAGATTAGGTTACAGAACTGGATGAAGTTAAGTTAATAAAGCATTTATATCCCTGAATTATATGCCTGAGTAATAAAATATAGAAATGTTAATTTGATTAGTTTATTAATCATTTACTTAAACATTCTGAATGATCTTCAAAAACCAGAAACGTCTCTAAAATATCTGGCTTGTAAATGATGCAATGCTTACAGTAATTTAGTAATGAAAAAATAATGAATAGCAAAGTATGAAAATACAATCATTAAGCACATTATATATGTGCTTATAAGTCATTAATCAAGCACTTGTATCAGCAGTTATAAACTGCTTATTAACATCTATTAATGTAGAGTTAATGCTTAACAAATAATAAATGACCTATTTGCTAATGCTTAATAAATGATTAATAGTATGTGGTTATTATAAAGTGTTATCCAATTTTTTTAAGCAAATACAAACTTCTTTAATTTTATAGATCACTGTTCTAAATATTTAGCATAAAAATTAACCAATTTTGAAAAAAAAAAATCAGAAAACTGGTTTATTTATGACCAACTAAAATCCATGCATCCATTCCATCCATGTTTGTGCTTTTAACATGCCTTGTTGATCTGTGACCTGTGTGATATGGTTTGTGCCAGCAACATGTTACGCATGAGAAATGAAGCCAGACATAATGAACGTAATGTAGATTAGAGGTTGATGATTTGGCCTTTCGAAAATAGGAATGCCCATTGAAGGACGGAGTCAGGGGAAGCTGTGTCATGTTTGAATGGATGCAATGCTAATGCACTGCCCTTTAGGCCTGTTTTTGAAGTGCGGCCTGTCCAATCTGACTAATCTCATCACATCACTGCCATTCGCCGACAGATGCCCTCTATCAACAAAACAAGACACCCGCCTCGGACTGAGAGGATGAGAGACTGAAGGACTTGGAAAATGAAAATGAGGGAGAAAATTTATTTTCCCGTACATTCCCTCCAGGAAAACAAGAACGGCTTGGCAACATACATGCAATGCTGAAGTGCAGCATCTCCGCAGTGAATAGTGTTAATTCACCTCCGGTGCGCTTTTGGATGCCGTTCAAAAGTGCGAGGCACAATCAAGCATGACTGAGATTCCCGTTTCCTGCCAACAATTAGACCTCCAACAAGGGCATCCAGCTCTCAAATGATGCTGCAGCGCTTCCTTTGCGTCTGAATCACCTTTGGGAGCACCTGAATTCAACAGCTGCATGAGTCACACAGAACAAAACGCTGATGCAAATAACAAAGGAACAAACAGAGCTGAAAAATATGGCAGATCAGGAAAGATATTGCATGTTTGTAGAGCTAGCAATCCCACCTGCTTATGGGTATTATGTGCATCAAGCCTTTGCATTTCCATCCAAGAGAATAAAGCTGAGATTTGAGTCTGGCTTCAGCAAAGAAACAAACAGTTCGGCGTTTAACAAAACAGCTTTAAATAATAGAAATTCTAGATTCTCAATGGGAACGACAAATAGAATGCTATATATGGCCCTGTTGAAAAAAATGCTTGTGTCAAATGGGTTCCTGGGAGCCAGCCGACCCCTTCTGAAAAGGAAGAGTCGAATGAACTCGGCCACAGCTGTGTAGCGTTTTTGCATCCTGAATATTTACAGCGTAATCCAGAAACTGACTGAATGAAAAACAGGGGCTTTTAGACTTCAGCCGTTCCCTTGTAGATAAAAAATATTTACATTTAATTTCCATTTATTTTAACTGCATATTACATCTGAATCCATTTTCCAACTACAAAGAATTATCTTTACAAAGATTTAACAAACAAACATAATAATAAGTGTACTGTTCGAACTGCATGTTAATACAATATCTGATCAGCCAATCACATGGTAATAACTAGGCATTGTGCAATTGCATTTGGTGGTCTTCAAGAAGATCTGCTAACGATCAAACTGAGCATTGATGTAATTAACAGTTGGATGTGCCAAAACCTTCTTCAGTTAAACAAAGAAAAAACTGGTCATTGCATTTGGGAACAGAGATGAAGTTCTCAAGATGAATGCTTGCCTTGGCACTAAGGGTCAACGAACAAAAAATAAGGTCAAGAATCTTGGTGTGGTTCTGGAGTCAGATCTGAGGTTCAGTAGTCATGTCAAAGTAAATCAGCATACTATCTTCTCAAAAACATTGCAAGAAGTAGATGCTTTGTTTCCAGTGAGGACTTAGAGAAACTTGTTCATGCTTTTATCATCAACAGGGTGGATTACTGTAATGGACTCCTCACTAGCCTCCCAAAAAGACTGTCAGACAGTTGCAGCTCATCCAGAACGCTGCTGCCAGGATTCTGACCAGAAAATCAGAGCACATCACACCTGTCCTCAGGTCTTTAAACTGGCTCCCAGTTACATTTAGATTAGATTTTAAAGTATTACTACTTGTCAAAGCAGGGTGAATCGGCCTTCAGCTACTATGCTCCCTGCTGCTGGAATAAGCTTTCAGAAATGATCAGATGTGCTCCAACATTAGGCACATTAGGCACTATTATGTCTTTCATATCTTTTTCATTCCTTTAAAACATGTTTTAACACAGTTTTTATGTTTTAATAATTTTAAATTCTTTTAATCATTTTTACTTTCTTGTTTCTTTTATTCTTGTTTATGTAAAGCACTTTGCGTTACAATTGTGTTTGAAATGTGCTATATAAACAAACTTGCCTTGTCTTGCCTTGAGCATCAGTCTGAGAAAGATAGTTGATGGTGAAATGACTTCTAAACAGCTGTTCTTGTATTTGTAAACATACAAAGCAAAAATTACAGTGTTAAATATACAGTGTGATTTCTGCGTATATATAAGTGTGAAAGAGCGTATATTTAAGAGTTTTTTTTCAGTGTTAAACTTTTAACTCAATATGCAGTGTATTTCCCACTAGTGATGGGAAGTCCAGTTTTTTTTACTCGAACTGGTTCTTTCAGACAAGCAATGATCAAACCAGTATGTTTTACTTAAACTTTAAAACATGTCTTGCTGCATTTTAAAATGCAAATAATTGAATGTATTGAAATTATTTCTGAAAAGATTAATGAACAATAAATAAATTTAAACTATTTTCAACATATTTAATCACTGTTATCTGTCACACACACACAATTGACAATATAGGAAAAAAGGTAATATATTAACACTTTGAAGGGTAACACACACTCCAGTTCGATGTAAGAATAAATTCTTTTACTGTCTTACTCTGAACTCTGAGAGTAATGTACAAATTTGACACTTTAAACAGTGTTATTTTAACTCCAAAATTGAGAGAGTCATATGTACACCCAAGGAGTGTTAAGTTAAACTCAAATTGAGTTAAATGTACACTGATTTTTTTTTGCTGTGTAAGGTTGGTCAGTCTTTTAGTTGATGGTTTAACTTTTATTTAAACATGTAGCATTATGCAGCTTGTCCTAGAGACAAACCAAAATACTGAACTACAGTAGAAAAACGTGTGTATTTTTTTTTGCAAATATGGCTACACAGTGGTCGGTGCGACAAACGGGCCAGATATATGGAAAAGTATTGTGAACAACTCTGATGAAGAGATGTGGATGGGACACTTTCGCATGTCAAGAGGTATACAATTGAGTGTTGCTGCAGCTAGTGAAATGCTCTTTAAAATGAAAGACTATGTGAAGTTTATTTGTAAACTAATTTCGAGAGGATCACATGCTTATGATTGTTCACAGCTGGTCCAGCATCAGCTCACGATTGATTCACCAATCAGATGATTCCTTACTTACTATAATTAACCAGAGTTTTCTTAACTCTGTATCTTCATCTTGAAAGAAATTGGACAACAGAAATTGAAAAAAAGGTTGACTGATATGATGAGTCTCCATTTCTGCTGCATCAAAAGCTCAAATCATCTCATGCTGACTTTTTGAACATGACAGCAAGTTCACTGTACTCAAATGGCCTCCTCAGTCACCAGATCTGAATTCAACAGAGCACCTTTGGAATGTAGTGGAGCAAGAAATTTGCATCACGGATGTGCAACCAACAGATATACAAAAACTAATGCTCTCATGTCAGCATGGATCAAAATATCAGAGGAATGTTTCCAGAGTATTGTATTTATGTCACAGAAGAGGATCCAAGCTACAGCAGAATTATCTTTTTAATATGGAACAGTGTAAGCACCTTTGTTGTAATATTTATTAATGATATTTTTAGGAAAAGAAAAAGAAGAAAAAAGGGATTCTTAGACAAGTTTACCACTAGATATACCTAAGGCTTACCACCATGACATTTACTGACATTTAACACAACAGATTTAGCTACTTTCCACTGAAAACTGTGATTCAGGACAAAGAACTGAGGGCCTAAATGGCCAAATGAGAAACCAAACCAGACACAGGTGGACATAATCAACGACCCATTATTATAAATTCAATAAAAATCTCCTTAATATTTATAATTAGTTAACACATTGGAAATTCATGGTGCTGTTAATGTCAACATGGTGAACGTCATAAAGTGCTGATTAATTTTTATGAGCAGATGTAAACTTAAACTGCAAAAATCTTGCCCAAAGCTGAACGATCCCTAACCTAAATCTTATAATGTGCTATTATGTAACCTTGTGTTAAAAGGCACTGGTCTCTGAACTTGTAACAGATTAAGTGCTTTAAAACTCCAGGTTTTATTCAGCAAGCTTAGAATCACAATCCATGTCTCAGCTCTTTGATAAAAGCAAGAAAACAGGGCATTTATTCATGTTACATTCACCCTACAGTCCAACTGTGAAACTGATGACTCATTCAAAGCAAGAGCAACAGCTTCCAGAGGAGAAGAAAAATAAATATAAAACTGAAAACAGCTGCACGATACTCTCTTAAAGCAAATGTGTGATTCTCTAATATTTGTAAATGATCCGGGGTAAAAAGCGGTCACACGATTCTCTCAATATTCATTGGCATGATAAATTCAGTTTATCCCATCAGCCAAAGAAAATCAGTATTCATTGAATGGCATGTCTACAATCCTAAAGCACACACTGAAGCAGATGCTGCAGCATACATAATCTCCCACAACATTCCCACAGTCATCACATTCAATGTGCTGTATAAACACTCCCTTACAGAGAGGTCAAAACACTATACTTTGTTATTCTGACCTTAAAATGTGTGCAGCACACATCCTTTGGGAACATATTTTTTGTATACATTGCATTTGAATCTAAAAATAGTTTGTTTGTTTGTTGAATTAAGGCAACAGTCCGTGTCAGTTTTATACAGATGGCTTGTTCTTGTAGTGCTGAGGTGTACAGTACAACTGAATTCAGTGCCGTGGTTGAGGTTATTTAAAGCTGCTGTATTTTTAGTTCACCGACTTTTTTTCTTTTTCTTTTAGCACATTTGCCTTGCCAGTGAAATATTTATAATGGGTCCAACCTCTAAGCTAAGACCTCTCAACCTTGCACATAGAGGGGGCGAAAAAAGGCTTCAGTTTCAGCCCGGAGATCAAAGTCACTGAAGTGCAAGCTCTCGTTCAGCAAAACAATGTCCACACCATTGGCATCAGAGGACCAAATCTGGGTTGTTCTACATCCTGTGATGAAAAAATCGCAGGAACAGAGATATAACATTCTCAGACAGTAATAGCCATAGGGGGAGAGCTGTGATCCACAAAGTGTTGGATGGGAGGATGTTCCTCTCTCTGTGTGATTGTCTCCAAACCTGACACACTTCAGCCCAAGGCAGTGGTTCTTAACTGGTTTTGCTTTAGGAATTAGTTTTTACATTGGACATTGAGTGATGATGACCGAACATGTTACTAAAATTACTATCAAAAATAAAGCATAACACGGACATCTTAATTTAATCATTTGTTTCCAAATGCCCCTCCTTGTCAATATTATTCAGGAAAACAATGATGAATTGTGGTCAGTACAATGGTACAGGTAAGTGCATAAAATAAAGAGATTTACACAAAAAAATAGAGCAAAGGCTTTAATGTTTATTATGACTTGACAGAGGCTGTTTGTTTTTTGTTTTTTTGCTAGTTTTTTAGGGTGCATAAACCACAAGTGGACCTTTTTTAGGGTGATTTCACACTAGCACTTTTGGTCCGCACCCAGGTTCGTTCCATGTCAGAGTATGGTACGTTTAGCTAGTGTGAACGTGTCTTCTAAACTATGGGGTTCACCCGTGAACCGCACCCGAGTCCACCTGGTGGTCTGGGGTACAGTTCACGGTCACTCTGGTCTGAATCACTTCTGGTATGAATGCAAATGTACCAAATAGTGGAAGTGAAACACAACCTGTACAACAAACAATCATTTTCATAACGTTCATTCGTGTGTGAGTTTCTGTGTATCACGTGCTGTACCTTGGTGACAAGCCGGACTGAGCCGGGGCAATCACAGTGGTAATGTCTGCTTTTCTCCTCCAAAAACAGCTTCAGCAGACATCGCATTATGTTCTGAACGTTTATAATATTTTTGTGGCAGATGGACGCGAGTCACTTTCTGTATGACCAAAAGATTCAGTAAAAGCAAAAGGACTGCAATGTGCATGTAACATTACATCTTTCCATTTTGGCCATTTGTTTTCGTGGCTGTCACCTACAGTAGTAACAACTGTACACACAACAGCAGCTCGATGACACAAGCATACCAGGGTTCAGAAGGGAAAAAGACAGTGTGAACACAAACCAGCCGAGAAGGTGGCAAGGGGGACAATCGTACTTGGGTTTAGTCCAGGCAATTGAACCAAGAGTGAAAGCACCCTAAGAAGTGTGGCAAAAAAAATCAGAAAATAAATCTATTCTGCAATTCTGAGCTTAGTTTGCTCTTTATGAGCATTTCAGTGTACATTTAAAAAAATATCCTAGAGCCCCATCTGCTGATGAAAACTAAGCTCAAAATCAAGTCAAGAGAGAATAGCTATACATTTAGAAAATTACAGATGTTAAAACATTTTGTTCACCACAGTTCTAGCATCTTTGTTCTCACAGGTGACTTATTGACTTCAACAATGCAATTTTTGTTTCATTTTGGCATTTACCAATTAATATATTTGCTCTCACAGATGATTTAATGACTTCAACAATGCAATTTTATTTTTTTTTTTCATTTTGGCATTCACCAATTATGAAACCATGATGCCACATTATTTTCCTTTAAAGTCACTATGAACCGGAAGCTGCAAACGTTATTTTTTTCATATTGTGACGCAGTTTCTAGAGTAACAAAATATTAAATGAGAAAACTGTGGGCGTGGCTTGTTTTTTTCTACTGCGAGCTGAATGGATGTAGTAAAGTGGGCATTTAATTCAGAAAGATCGGGAAAATTGTTTGGGGAGAGTTATTACAACCTAACAGACTCCTCCTCCTGACCATTTCTGTTTGTCAAAACTGACAGTTGGAGCAGTGTGATTAAAAATGTTAGCCACGCCCATTTGCTAAGACAGTAATCTGACAAATTAACTGAAAAAAAAACAGGAAGTGCATTTTCAAATTTCAGTAGAGCAAACTATTTTTTTTTTCTTAATGACATGCACAAATAAATTGTTCAAAAACATATGGTTAGATATTCTTTCTTGGGGACTTGATGAGGTGTCATACTTCGTTTGTAACCTCAGAATCATTAAAATTTTTCAAGACGTTAGATGTGCTGCAAATTAGTGTTGGAGGTAATGCATTACAAGTAAAAAAAAGTAATCAGATCATTCATTCAATTTCTTTTCAGCTTAGTCCCTTTGTTAATCTGGGGTCGCCATGGCGGAATAAACCGCCAACTTATCCAGCATATGCTTTTTACACAGCGGATGCCCTTCCAGCTGCCACCCAACACTGGGAAAAGTAATCAGATCACTTTTTTTAATTACATCAGTCAAGTTATTCATTACATAAAAAGTTAAGAAAAAATTTACTTTTTTGTGATAATAGTGTTATGCATTACTTTTAAAAATGATTTTCTCCAAAATTGCATTAATAATAAAAACAAGATTCCCGAGACACTGTCTGTGCACGTGATCTAAGGAGCATCAAATCACTGATAGGAGCAGAGGAGTTTGGGCTTGGGTGTGTGCTTTCAATGAAAAAATACACACAGACTTAAATGAACAAAATTAATTCAAGGCCCCTCAGGGTTTTAAGTCCAAAAATCTGCTCAGTTGATGAAAATTATTGATATGCACACGATGTATTTATAATGCAATTCTTAAAGACATACTGCAGGTACACATGCTTTGACACAGAATTGATTGCTTTAAGATTAATTTTGAAAGGCTAACTCTTATTTGTGATGAGAAAAATATTGCATGCAATGCAATAATTTTGCATCCACAGGCACATTGTTTTGATGACATTGTACTGTTTAAGAGACCACAATCTGCAAAGGAAAAAAAATATCTTTTTACAATCAACAATGTTGAAAACGGCTGTGCTGATTTTTATAATTTTTTCGGGATTATTTACCAAAAAGGCTCTTTAAAACAATTGAATAAAAGTATTTTAGTAATTTCTACCTAAAATAAAACATCTGAGCAGGGCCTTTTATTGCAGAATTCTTTATTTGCAGTGTAAACAGACAGCGTCATTACTTTCTGCATTTGTTTCCCCTTGCTATCTGCAATGCTGGAAATCATTTTTGACTCCCAACACACTAACTGAGAATCACTGACCTGAAATATTAATCATCTTTTTCTTATAATAAATGTTTTAACATACACAGAAATTAACATCTTACCCACCTGAATTAGTTTTACCACTTGGTGTCATAATTAATTGAACATGCATATAAAGCTAGGCATTAACAGCACCTGCAAAACTAAGAGAGAAATCTTCCTGGAGGATTGCTTTTAGACGGCCTCATTCCCCTGCCGTTAAGAGGCTGAATAAAGTGATTGTTTCATAAAACACACCTGCTCAAGGGCTTTGAAGCGAGATAAAGGGATTTCCCATAATGACACCATCTGAAATAAAAAGAGTGCTTCATTTCAGCCTCTGGAGTACTGGAGTCTGCGTGCTGAGATATGACTCTTTTTGTGCTGTACTTGCTCTGAAAGATGGATTTTCATTGTGTAAATATATCTTCCTCCATCTAAATGTGACATTTAATCTCATTTGGATAAATTGAACTGTGTAGTCATGCCATATTGCTGTAAACAAAAGAAATCATTTGAAGTTTTGTAGGAATGTGCAGAGAATACATACAGCTATGTGCAAAATTAAGAGACTACTTGAAAACTGTGTTTCTCTGGATAAACTGGTGTGTGTGTTTGTACAACTTTAATATTTGTTTCATTTATTTATTTATTTTTCAGAAAATAGCAATTTGTTAAAATAGCTGTAAGATAAATGTTTTCCTTTGTTGTGCTTGAAAATGAGTATAAGAAATAGAATAGATGCTCATTACATCGCAAAGCATTCCGGGACCTTAGGACATGGAAACTTATGCCTATTGATTTATTGTATTGTGATATATACAATCATCTCAGAAAACTGTCAACGCTCACGCTACAAATGAAAAAGAAAATCATATATGGAAACGTTTTACTCAAATCTATATGACAGTTCATTTATTTGATCATCTCTCTCTGCATCTGTGCTCGGCTTCTTTAATTCAGCTTTTGGCTGGAGACAGAATAATATGTCCTAATAATATTTTCAGTTTCTCAAATGGCATTTAAAGATATAGCCTATCTAAACCATTTTATGTCATTCTAAGTTAGTCTATTGAGTGTTTGTTAAATGTTTTTAAAAGATATTATCATAAAACGGTCGAGTTTTGTGTTATTTTCATTGTTTTATACCGTACGTGTCCAAAATCATGGAATGCTTGCCATGACCTACATTCTCTATAAAAAAGATTGAAGCAAAACTGAAGGTTGTTTATGTATAATGAATGATTTTTTGCAGTTTACCTTTTTATTAACCACGGCCGATTAAGTAACCATCTCTTCCTTTAGTTTTTCAAATTTTCTGTGGTCTTGACATCTTGCCCTTTAACAAAAGAATGCAGAGTTTTTTTTAAATTGTGTCTTGAAATCTAACGTAACTTTTCTGAGTATGTTATCTACCAAACCTGCTGAAAATAACAGCATATGCTGGTAAAGTATGTTTTGATGCTGGTCTTGCTGGTTTCAGTGCTGACTTTGCTGGTCTCGATGCTGGTTTTGCTGGTTTCAGTGCTGGTCTCAATGCTGGTTTTGCTGGCCTGAGTGCTGGTCCTGACCAGCATTGAGACCAGCAAGACCAGCATTAAAACCAGTAAGACCAGCATTGAGACCAGCAAAACCAGCATCGAGACCAGCAAAACCAGCACTGAAACCAGCAAGACCAGCATTGAAACATACTGTACCGTATGCTGTTTTTTTCAGCAGGGAACATCCTCTTTCAAACTACTTTATGACCATAGCTTACAAATAAGTCGACAAAAAAAAAAAATGTTGTGAAAAACAATCAATCAAAACAAATCACTTACCGTGTTTGAATGCTATGCTAATATAAACACTAAAGCTAAACAGCAATATTACGTAAGAAGACACGTTTCTACGCCAATGACATGCCAGACCATATACATTTAAATGTACCAGACTGTCTAACAACATACATAAAAAGGGATTTTTCTGAATTTCTAATTAGAATAAATCGTTTCAGTTTTTAATTATATTCATTTGTATTACTGAAGGCCTTTTTTTTCTTTTTACTTTTAATAAAAACAAAACGAGCCCAGATTAATAAAGGCACTAAGCCGAAAAGAAAATAAATGAATGAATGAAATATAGGCTATATATATTTTTTTCAGTCTGATCCGAAATACATTTTTAAATGCTTTTGTCGCACTATTATTCACAATACATATTTTTAAAAGCCTTTTTTTATCATTTATGTCCTAGATGAGCTTCGGTCTGCATCAATGAGAGGTGCAGTCTCAGCTTGCATCATAAAGGCTGCAGATAATAATAAATAATCCAGATAGTATTGCCTTAATAGGCTACTTCAATTTTCAGGTGATTTGAAAGCACTGACAAAGTCTACAATTAGGCCCCTATATGAGCTCCTTTGTCCCATTTTTGACAGTATGTCATCATAAATAGAACTTTAGGACAAATTTTATATTTAATTATTCAAATGTACAAATTCTAAATGTGGAAATGAGCTGGCCAGTTTGTTATTTACCTACAGGCTACATTTTTAATATGTTTTTACTTGGTTTTTAATAAGTTTTAACAGATTTCTAGTTTTTAACTTTTTTATTATGCATGATAATAACTTTTTATTTAAAAAATAAGTGTTTATTCAAAAGGTTTTATAAAAAATATTTATAAAACTGTAATAAATTACAGTTAAAACGCACATTTCTAAATTAACACTTTGTGGTAAAATAGTATGGTAAGCATTGTACTAAATATTTTAGTTGCATTAAAAAGTGTGGTTATGATAACCATCCAACAAGTTAATGCAGCAAAGATTAGTGCTTAAAATGTCACTAAAATGCAGTGTTTGAACCTCATAATTGAATAGAAATTTCAGAGAATTACTGCAAAAACTTTTTGAGAAAAAAGAACCACTGCTTTCAATAAGCTATGGGCCTGATTAGTTTTTTTTTTTTTTTTTTTTTTTTTTGCTGTAGTGTTGCTTGCATTAATAGAAACAACAACGTTTTATTTAGAATAAAATGAAAGTTATCTTGCATAAGTGTCTGCCAAATCAGTTTCTTTAATCGAGGATACAGATTAAATTATCATTAAGTCATTGTACACCTGATTCTCTCAGCCAGCCTCTTCTTTTGAGTAAACATGTTTCTCCAGAGCTTAGTGAAGAGGAAAACAGAAAGTCTGAAGTTTGTTTCTCTCAGACTGGTTTTGCTGCATGCTCTACTGAGCAGAGATGACTGAGCTACAGGTCATGTTGGCAGGTGTGCGGAGCAGCACAGCAGCATCGGTTGGCTTCTTTTCCTCCCCATCAGAGCCATTGTGCTCTTTGTCAATCATTCGTGAACTGCTTTGAGCAATTAACCATAGTTTATTCCACCTTGGATGCGCCTCACATATTTTATGTAAACATTTCACACAAACTATTTGCTCCTCAGAAGATGGAAGTTGTATTTGTGTCTATGAAATCACAGGAGATTTGCTCAAAACCTCTGCAAAACCTCTATAAAACCTCTGCACAAGGTTATATATGGTATATGGAATTATACGCTGTAAAACATAAGCGTTATTTTACTGGTAATTGTCTGTATTTTTTACAGAATGTTTCAGTTTTTTCATTATACGGTAAAATAGCTGTTGTTTTACAGATAACATTAAATTTACAGGTATTTGGTATTACGTTATTTTTCATTTATTTAAATTATTTTTTGTATTTTCAGAGAGTAACACATAATTTTACATTAATATTTACAGATTATTCCTGTAAAAATAGGGAAACAAAAATTCTGTCAAATAGTTTTTAGTATATTGAAGATAGTAATCACATGAAGCAATATTAAGTAAGGTTAAAAATGTCAAATAATAGCCTATTGTTTGTAGGCAGCAAAAAATACATGCACTGTAAACTATAAAATGTTTGTTTTACTACTCTTATTTACATATAAGAGTAGTAAAAGGGTTGAACTTAAACTGCACAAAGTTTAAAACTCTTTAAAGGGGGTTTTTAATCTCCCCCTTTAAAAACTGTTTATGGAAAAACAGGTTATTGTTAAATATTAATCAGTGGCTAACAATGTTGCTATGCTAACTGTTACAATCACTACACACACGCTACGTTAACGACAACTACAACTCCCAGCATGCACCTCTCGCACACAGGTTTCTAATTCTCACTGATTACACACACAGCCAGAAGCTCATTATGGACTGATTTCAAGAACTATAAACTCACAGACACATGTGTTGCTAAGTCTTGTTAAACTGTTTAGTTTTTCCTTACTTTGTTTGACCACTTTGATTTGTTACTTTGTTTAATTAATTTTGTATAATTACAATACTAACCTGTATAATTACAGTAATAATCTTTAAAACCACATTAATTCATCTGTATAATTACAATAATAAAATATATATTTACAGAAATAATTTGTAGAATTACATTAATAACCTGTATAATTGCAGTAATAATTAGTAAAATGGCAGCAATTATCTGTATCATTACAGTTATAATCTGTAAAATGACAGTAACAACTTGTAATTATGGAGCAAGAAATTACTGGGTTTTTTTTATTTACAGATTGTCTACATTTCTTATTTTAACAGTTTGTTTTCTGTTTTTTCACAGTTTAAATGCCAATTATCAACAGTAATAAACTGTAATTTAATTTATTTTGATCATAAAGTATGTTCTGTATTTTTACAGTTTTTGCTTGTAATTCTGTGAAATG
>CAIGQZ010000690.1:9173078-9187246 GCA_903798205.1 Danio tinwini | reverse complement strand
TAGATAGATAGATAGATAGATAGATAGATAGATAGATAGATAGATAGATAGATAGATAGATAGATAGATAGATAGATAGATAGATAGATAGAAACCTGCTTTGATAGAATTATTACAAAAAATCATTGACACCAGTTAATGCTGTAAAAAAAGAAAAGTAAAGAAAGAAAGAAAGAAAACATTTCACAATAAATAATCTTTCTACTTTCTACGAAAAAAATCACTTTTATTCAACCTGTTAGCCTACATACTAATTATTAATTGTTCAAAGAATTTTAAAGTTAAATTTGTAAAAAATTACAGCCTTTGAGTGAATAATTAGGCTAATTATTGTTTACATGTTTACATTGCTTAAAATCTAATAGACATAAAGCAATCCAAGCTTTATAACGTTACTTTTTAACTGTCCACAGTTTTCTATTCTGGTAACTTACGTGGTGATGTTGACAATCTTGGTTTATTGATCCACGAAGAGTCCTCTTTAACAGATTCACATCGTTTGGTGAAATCCACCGAATCGGAATATATTACTGATCGATCATCTTGATTTATGATGCGTGTCATATGATTTGATTCTTGTGAAGTTGACTCGCTCCTTCCTTTCCTCGACATGAGGGCATCCACGCTGAACGGGAGGCTTTGCGTCCGCATTGACCGTGAGCAGTGGTCATCATCATCTTCATCGGAGGACACGTTACTTTTATGATTAACTGAAATCATTCCGGAAAAATGTCGACGTTTGGAGTAAGAACCATTAACCTGCAAACGCGCTCGCTCGCTCTCCCTTAACTTAACTTAACTACATGACTAACAATAACTTGACAAAAGTTACAAGACTCTCCAAAGTTTAAGCCAATCATCGTTCAGTCAGAATCTGCGTCTCAAACCATAGAGAGCCGCCTACTTAGAAAGCCTTTCTGGACATCCTGAGACACATAAATGAGTGTTTGTAGGGAGGTGAACGCGTGATTGCCTCATCAAGAGATCTGCAGTGAACTTCCTGAGCCGTTAAATGATACTCTTCACGGATAAAGAGCTTATATTTAAACCATAATGTGGTGTTTATAGTGGGGAAATACAGACGCTAAAATTAGAGCTGAAGTTTTTCTTCAAATTACCCCTGGCATCAATAATTTGTTCATTTCAAGACACACAGTCAAGCTTGTCACTTCATATAGACCATTTTAATGTAGCGATTGGCCCATGAACATTTCCTTCTTGTTGTCAAACTATTTCATATCTGTAAAAAGGGGCGATTCAATCATAACCTGGTGTTATAACAGCTATTGTAACCCAATTTATCATTATGTGGAACTTTTTACTCTCAGAAGCTATGGAAATTTTAAATATAAAACAGGAAATATAGGTCAGGACCATTGTTATTGTTTACAGCCCTCAAAATGGTTGCAATTTGGTTTACACGAGTTTCAGCCAGAATAGTGCTCTAGGAACAAACAATTCTCTTTGCAGCAACAGCAAATCTAAATTATAACTGATTACATTTGTGACATACATTTGGAGGGGAATAAATGTTTCAAGCTAGCATGTAAATTACAGTAATTATAATGTTGTTGCTATTAACACCTTGTAATTAGGCTCCTCGAATCCGGTTCTTTTTTAACAGGATTTAACCGTAATACTGGAAAATTGCTACCTTCACAAGGTGTATGGCGCCCACTTACATAGCCTGAGTCTGTCAATTTAAAGGTTATGAACTCTGTTCTGCTTTGTCAGAGTTCACAAGTAAATGTCACAGAATGCACTAAAATGAAAACAGAAGTAAAACTGATCTGAAATTATAAACCTAAATATGCGTTGAAAGTCTTTGCGCAACCAAGATTTATCAGTGACGTTTATTTAAGGGATCTAAACAAACTCAACATGAAACAAAGCTAACACGCAACTCTCTTTTTCCCACTGCAGGATTTGCATTGCACTGTGGTAATTATTTGATTCCAAGAGAATGCAGAAGTACAAGTCAGTCCTGTCAAAACTAACACTTAAGTGTCTCCACCAAGTCTGGGCTCCTGCACCATTATTACAGCTCTCCAGAGGAGTCATACTCTGTAATCGTGACAGGTTTAATTCTGTGGCAAAGGCCTTGGCTTATGGCTTCATTAAGCTTTATGAATCACCGTGTTCGCATCACTTGCGTTCTATACTTAAATGCTTTGCGAATCATCTTAGCATTCACCTTTACATATTCCCTTCTGTAATAGCAGTAATTAGGGTGCACTCTTTGGGTTAAAAATCAGGGTAATTTGTGCTCTTTGCGGTGTCTTTTAAAGTCATTTACATTGTTAAACTAGAAAATTAGAGGAAGGGGAAAAAAGTCACTTAAGACTAGCGAGAACAGCGTATTGTGCTCATTAGTGGAAAAAGAGAAAACTTCAAGAAGTTCACTCCTGCCAATACTGTCACATAATATGCAATACAAACAGGGTCAACACTGGAGGGAAGTTTTAACAGATAATCCTTGACAAGGATTTGGCTGCTGTGGCCTGTGGCTCTGTAGACAAGGCAGATTATTATACAGTATGAGCCCAAAGGAATGATTGTTACTGAAATGCTACAGAGAGCTTGAGAAAAGGCACACCAGGTGGATTGGAAAACTCTTCAGATATTGGGTGGTTTTGATTTGATTAAAGTATAAGAGCTAGTTAAGTCAAGACACTTATTTAAAAAAAGGAATTCGGACAGAATAGGCAGCCAATAATATGTGACATTGGTTCTACATGTTTTTAGTTTGAAAGCAATGCTCACACAATTTGGTTTTCATTACTACATAAACATGACATGAACCAAAGAGCAAATCGTGACACATCTCACATGCAAATGCTATGCCAAATAAATGTTGAACACAACAGTTTTAAATGTCTACTTACTCCCTAAATCTCTTTGATACTGTTTGGTCATAAAAAAAAAATAATAATAATACATATTTGTTTTTTTGTTAAGTTGCCTAATAATTATGCTCAGTAATAGTCACCTGCACAAACAGATATCACAAAAACATACAAAATATAAATATGTACAAAATGTAAATATCCAGATATACAAAAATTTATTTTCTATGGGCAAAACATGATTTTCAGGTCATAAATGGATTACAACTTTAATGTTGCATGAAATATTGAATAAATAAAAAACATAATGAAGTAAAATGTAATGAAATCATTAAATTAAAAAAGTCATTTTTGGCTGCTACATGAACAGTATTTTTAATACTGATAAACATTTTTTAATTGTTCCATTTGTTATGTGGATTGAACATAAAAATAATAATTAGTCCCAATGAAATCTCATGAATTGTGTTGTTTCAGCTTATTTTAAATACGTAGTTTAAACGAGCCAAAACAAATATTTTTTGAGTGTACACAGTTCAGCCGGATTTACTAAATGATGTAATAAAGGTTAAACCAGGGGTCACCAATCCCAGTCCTGGAGGGCCGGTGTCCCAGCAGAGTTTAACTCCAACTTGCCTCAACACACCTGCCTGGAAGTATACCTAAGAGCTCGATTAGCTTGGTGTGTTTGATTAGAGTTGGAGCTAAACTCTGCAGGACACCGGCCCTCCAGGAACAAGTTTGGTGACTCAAAGTACCTACACATTTTCAATAATAAATTTATAGATAAGTGCACTAATAATAAATCTTCTTTACTGACATTGCATGAACCAATGAAGAAGATTTAACATTTAAAAGGTGATAAAAATATTCTTTAATCTAAGACAAAGAAAGGTTATTTAAATAAATAAAATGACTCTTCAATGGCATTGCTGTAAAAGTCATTTGGAATTTTGAAAAGCGAACATAAAATTATCCTATTACTTGCACAAATGAAGCAATTTAGGGATAATTTGCTAAATTTAAATTGCTTGAGAACTTAAGTTGTACATGTTAGCAATTAAAGTTCTTTGCATTTATTAAACCACAAAGAACAATAAAACAAATCCTTTAACAAAAAAAACAAAAGAAAATCAAGAAACCAAGAGTTAAAATGGCATTATTCAATTTGAAATTCTGTTAAAAAAACAAACAAAAAGGGCCCTCATAACAATTTCACTCCTCATTGCCTTTAAACAGTTCATTTCTCTTCATTAAGATACACTGCAATGTAAGCAGACCATTATGCACAATTTATGTCCCATGAGATGGAGTATTTGATGCAGCAGACAACCCCACTTTTAGGGGTGAACTGCACTACGGGAACATTCAGTACATAAATGGAGCACCATATCAAACTTGACCCCATTTTTTTCTGACTGTAAACCAGATGAGGCTCTTCACGTGGCAGGCAGAAACGACATTCGATACAATTGCGCACAGACCGTTTCTGTTTGATAGCTCTCTCCATTAGACCCCATACAGTGAAATATGCAGTGCCAGTTAAAAAGGAAGCCACTATACTGTGACAGAACACTGAGTGTGAATCTGAGTAGTTCACATACCAATAGAAACATGCACAGTGAGACAAGTCTAATGTTTCTGACACAGCTGGACTGCTTGCCCGTGTCGCTCTTGGCTATATGGATCCAGGTTCTTATTACGCCCTCATCAGCGCTTGCACAATGTAGAGCGCTTGAAGGCTTCTTCCTGACACCTTTCCATTTCCTCACGGCAATATGCAATTATACCTGTGTGCTAGCAGTTAAGACGACAAACCCATTTCTGGGAAAAGTAGGATGTGATTTTGATAATTTCCCTACAAACTGTTTTTTGGTGTGGAGGAATTTTATATTTGTTGTATTGAGATATTTTTTAGCTGTCGCACAGGTAACTGTACCTTGCGGTTGCTTCTGTCAAGGACTTTTTTTACAGCATGTTTTATAATTCAAGAGGTAGAGGGGATTTTATTGCTCTCTGTCATGTTGTGAATTAAAAGCCATAAAGCACTGGTTAACGAGATTGCCATCAGCCAGGGTCAGTGGTTCACATCTATTTAATGAAGCCTCAATGTCTCCCACAATCTGATATTTGGTCATGTTGGGCTTATCCACATAGTTGGTCTTTCCAAAGCACAGTGTTAAAGGAGCTGGGTCCTGCATTTCTCATTTTGTGATGAATCAGTGTTAAACACTCACTGGCCACTTTATTAGGTACACCTGTCCAACTGCTTGTTAACGCAAATTTCTAATCAGCCAATCACATGGCAGCAACTCAATGCATTTAGCCATGTAGACATGGTCAGGACAATCTGCTGCAGTTTAAACTGAGCATCGGAGTGGGAAAGAAAGATGATTTAAATGGCTTTATACATGGCATGGTTGTTGGTGGCAGACGGGCTGGACTAAGTATTTCAGAAACTACTGATCTACAGGGAATTTCAAGCACAACCATCACTAGGGTTTACGGAGAATGGTCCGAAAAAGAGAAAATATCCAGTTGTTGCTGTTGATGTCAGAGGAGAATGGCCAGCCTGGTTTGAGCTGATAGAAAGGCTACAGTAACTCGGTAAATAACCACTCGTTACAACCGAGGTATGCAGAAGAGCATCTCTAAACACACAACACGTCAAAAAAGGTGAGGGGGATAGGGTACAGCAGCAGAAGACCACACCGGGTGCCACTTCTGTCAGAACAGGAAACTGAGGCTACAATTCACTCAGGCTCACCAAAATTGGACAATAGAATATTGGAAAAACATTGCCTGGTCTGATGAGATTTCTGCTGCAACATTCCGATGGTATAGGGTCAGAATTTGGCATCAACAACATGAATGGATCTATCCTGCCTTGTATCAATGGTTTAGGCTGGTGGTGTAATGTTGTGTGCGATATTTTCTTGGCATACTTTAAGCGCATTAGTACCAATTGAGCATCGCATCAACGCCACAGCCTACCTGAGTATTGTTGCACCATGTCATAAAGCACAAATTTACAATATTTACAGTACCTTGTTGAATCTATGCCATGAAGGATTAAGGCAGTTCTGAAGGGAAAAGGGGGTCTAAACTGGTCCTAGTAAGGTGTACCTAATAAAGTGGCCGGTGAGTGTATATATTTACAGGTAGCAGTTGCCGCAGTAAATTATTATAGGTGGAATTAGTGTTCAAGCAGCAACTACAAAGCACTTATGCTTTTACAACAATTTTTTAAAAGTGGTGATGGTGAAAGATTTGAAACGAGTTCCAAAAATGTAAAACTCTTTCTATTTAAAACTATTTTCACAAAAGCTCACAAAAATGCTTTTTTTTTTTTAAATAAATATTATTATTATTTATAATTATTTTTTTCAATCTTCTGATTCAGTTTAATAAGTTTGTCTATTATTAATTAATAGTTTGTCTATTATCTTAGTGTGTTGGATTTTAGTTCCTAAACCTAAACTCTTTTAAAAGTTTAACATGATCTGATTTAATTTAATCCAACTGGTCTTAATGGTTAATCAGTGAATCATTTGGTAAAAATCAATGCATTTCTTTAAAAATACAGATTTTTCTTCATGGCTTGCAATTTCCAAAATGGATAATTAAGCAATTGATTTATTGTTACAGAATAAGCTATTTTAAACACATAATAACCACTATGTTCAAAGTGTGTGTTTCTAAGAAACAGAGAGCTAATGAGAAAAGGGAAGAGAGAGAGAGAGAGAGAGAGAGAGAGAGAGAGAGAGAGAGAGAGATTTGCCACTTATGGACTAAAGAGGATAAGAGAGATTATACAATTAAACGATTTTGGTGCTTTTTCCCACATGAAAGTTGAACATTTTTAAAATTTGAACTGACGATGCTTGTGACACTCATAGTCAGATATCATACTTGGATTGTAGTTAAGTATATTTTCAGTAAACATCATAGTTCCAAAACAAATAATAATTATTAAAATAAGTAATTAGAACATTTGGTTTATTCACTGAAACACAACAGCATGGAACCATGCCACATTAGCCACATTTTGTCAAAATTGAAGGACAAATGTTGTTACAGCCATTGTATCACGAGACTTAGTTCAAAGAGTTTACCTTTTTGGAGGGCAGAGTTGCAGTAATGTGGTAGCCTCTGTCATGGTGAGGCTTCTTTTTACAGGATCACATGACTTACTCTTATGTAAAAGGCTGTACTTGATGCTGTCTGTCTTTGGTTATTATTACTATACTTATACTTCAGATGCCCACAGTGATGAATAACTGGACTACACACACACTTTGCAGTTAAAAAAATTTATTATTATTATCTATTGGAGCACAAAGCAGTTAATTTTTTTTTATTAATATTATTATTATCTCTTAGAACGAGATTGACAGTAATCTAGATAAGTTGACATGAACTATAACCTAATAAGTCATTGATCAGTTTGAATGAACTGGAATTTAAAAACAAACATTTGAAAGTAAACAAGAGGAGTTGCAAGTAAAAAGTTTGATATAGTAATATAAAAGGCAGGGACTTTAGATTAAAAATGTATATTGATAAAACACATATTCTGTATTGATTGAATATTTTCTGATGATGAGTACTGAAAATGGGGTATATGCACACAGACTTTAAATTTCAGTCAGCCAGCCTCGGGGCTTCCAGTTAATTGTCATCCCATACAAAATCACCGCGTTTAAGATCTGATTTCTTTAAAAAAAACAGCAATTTTCACTGCCTGGCTGAGATACGATATAAAGTGGGTATCAGAAGCACTGCATTAAATTATATTTTTCCATGCCATGTCTTTCAAATATGGAATTTAATTTTACCCCAGTATTTTCAATGGTGTTTTTGTGCTAGCCTGCTGCTTATGACGGCGCCTGTGATTAAACGGTCATTTGTCTCTTTTTACGCTTTAACAGCCAAATGGATGCTTAAGTCTATATATCTGATTACTTTTGAATTACATTACAACATCGATGCTGTAAAAGAAACATTATAAAATTGAAAGGTCACATAAACCTTTCACCAGAAGTTCATCATTGGCTGAAAAACATTAGCTGTGCATATATTGAAACCATTAAATATATTGAAATGCTGAAATGTTAGAAAAAAGTGACGATCCATTGTGATACTGTTCATGCGACTTTTGATACACAATTTTAAAAAGTGTGGGATTGTAAACAGAGGAGAAAGCGCAAAACTGCAGTATGGGTATTTAGTTAGATATTTCATGGCCATACCTTTATCAATCCTTCTGATGACAAACTGGACAGAGAGTAGACTCTTAAATGTTTCATGTTTTCTTTTAAGCATTACACAGAAGTACCACTTTCAAACCATTCAGTGATGAAAAGTCATTGCAAGTTCAATGATTTTTTTTTATAGTACACCTTTCATGTAAAAATTGCACCAAAATGATTAACTATGATAACTCCTGGACGCCTCAGAACTAATTCCAGCTGTTCAGATGGTAGTATTTAATCAATTATGGATGCTGTGTAGTTAAAAAGGAAATAGGCTGTGAGGGGAAAATTGTGCAAAAGTAGCAAAAGGTGTGCGTGGCACAGTAAAGCTGAGTCACTGTCGTTGTCTTTGTGCACATTCAACCACATCAAGCTCCTGCAAGGTCGAGAGCTGAAGACAAAACAGTATAAAGATTTTATCAGTCTACTGGAGCTCATTATAACATAAATGTGTCTTTAAACACAATATATTAAATCTGAATGCCAAAGACGTGGGGAAAAAAATGATAAATAGCTTTATTGTGATGTAGATAGGAGAAAATGAAAAACGGCACTGTACTGAAGTTAATGAGCCAACAAAGCTAAATTCAAAGAGAACATGAAGCAGAGCTGATTACAGAAGACTCTGTATCTGCCGTCCCAGCAATACATGAATGATGTGATTACATAAAAATACAGCTAATTAAACTGAAAAAAATAAGACAGATGTATAGAAAAACTGTAATTATTATACAGTGCTGTTGTGTACATTGATGCAGTGTGGTCTATCTTATCCTTTGAGAGATAATTTGTGTTTTCCCTGTTTATCCGCAAATCATTATGAAAATTACATTAAGCAACCGCTGCTTGTGGCTATGGACTCATAACAGCGCTAAAGAGAAGGTGTGGCTCCACTTGTTTAGCGTGTTTCAACACATGAACCTAAATGAGCCTGGTGGTGAAAATAATTACAGCTTAATTCAGTGTTGGAATCCGTATCAAATGTGCAAGGCCAGAATGTCACGGACAACTGCAGCTCAATGTTCTGGGTTTTCCACTTTTTTCATATACCTTTTTAAGCACTTTATGGCAGTTTGATTTGACATATTTCTTTGAATTTTTTGCTGATTCATTGTGAGACAGACACTTTGTAACTCTACTGTGAAATACATGTTCACCTGATTGTTGTTAGAAATCTAAACATCCCTGAGCATCCATTGCGTTTTTTTTCTTTCTTGAGTTCTATAATTGATCCTAATCTACAACAAACATTTACAGTAGTTGCATTTAACCTGTATTTAATCTTAAAGATCTACCCACTTTTATTTAGCTGATGCTCAAGGAAAACACATAATCATCGCAGGCGCCCAGGAGAGGGGCCTAACTATAAGCATCATTGTCTGAAATCAAGCCTGGGGTTTATTGCTCCATTATACAGACTTGGTTTGACAACATGATTAATATGTCTCAATTTAAATGTCTGAGGTCATGTTCTCGATAAAAGCTTCTCTATTAGATGTCTTATGCCACAAACCCGCAACCTGCAATATGTTGATCTCCTTCTACCGTGGAAATCAAATGCAATTATTTTTATTATGTTGGTTAAAACTTTAGTGATGATTGATTTCAGTATGTTTTGATCCTCCAGAAACAAATAAATAGATATATAGATGTAATAATGATAGCCATTCAGTATTTTAATTAACTTACTTTTTTAAACAAGCAACTAGCAACAAACAATGTTGTCACGATATAACAAATACTCACAGCAACACTCAAGTGGTAAATCAGCATTTTATGGATGAACATAGTCATTAAAAGTTAAGTTACTTACATTACTGGCATGAATTAGCCCAAAATACAGATATATAAATACATATTATTAAATATTTAAGGTAATAAATAACTAGTAAAATACTTAAAATTACAAGCAAGCAAATAAATAAATAAATGTTTAAACGTGAACCTCAGATCAGTTTCTTCAGCTGCTCTTAATTTAGGAAATATCACCATCTAGTGGTTATCTATCAGTCATACTAGTTTCCTCTATAGCATTTTATTTAGTTCTGAAAATGTATAACATATATTGAACTTATAAGTCATGTAAACCTTTTTTAGAGCAATCGACAGGAAAGTTGAAGGATCACCAAATTCCCTTTCTAGCTTACAAAAGACACTGGCATGTAAACAGAGGAATGTCTTTTCGTCTTTAATGTTCTTAGCATGTGGTACCACCTGAAAATGAAATATGGAACACAAATTAAAATTAAATTAACTAAAATAAGTATTTTGGCATTATTAACCCTTTAACTGCTCCACCAAGAAAAAAATGGGCTTGCACTTCTTAACTCCTAATGTCTAGCTAACACACTCAATGCATTTTTTTCAACACATGCCATAATTTCTAAAATATCAATGTCGGTTTATGGTAAAAGTAACAGAATTATTACATATACTATGAAAAATCTGAAAATAAGAAGTGTAAGACAGGTTTATTTAAAAACATTTTCACAATAAAACATATTTGAATACTAAATCATCTTTATTTTTTTAAGTATTCCATAAAATATTTTAGATTCTCATTTAACACAGAGTATATACAGGAATCCGAGAGTGAATTTCAATACTTTTAAGACCTTTTTTAAGACTCTTTTTCTATACATTTTAAGACCTTACTGTATAACCACTTTTCAACCGGAAACATTGGTGAGATTTTAAATTACAGTATATTTACTAATTATTAATGTAAGAAACTAATCCAAAACTAAAACATTAGTCATATACTGAAAAAAAATCTATTAAATCTAGCTAATTCAGCAGGTTGGCACATACAGAACTGCAGAAATAATGATGTTGCCTTGTTTACTGCAGTAAACAAAGCAGCATGATGTCAAATCTAGTAAGATTTTATTAATTTCATAAACTACACAGCATCCTGATATTCTCAGATTTAATTCAGGCAAACTTTAGCATGCAACCATACATTGCATAATCAAAAATTATATAAATTAATACCTTGCAAAATAGCATTTAAGACTTTTTAATACTTTTTAAGGATCCTAAATTTCTCTACATTGATTTATCAACTTATTACTTTTTTAAACCCCACCGACCCCATGTAGCATGTTTTCTTTTTTCTTTTTTTACAAAAAACAACACAAAATGAAGTGTAGTAGTGCAACAGGATTATGTTTGTTTGATTTTTTGTAAACCAACAATGCTGTGTGTAAACCATTATTTAAAACAGTCATTCTTTAAAGCAGTCAAAACATAGTCAGCCATTTGGTAGAGCAGTCAGTTTAAGGGTTAAGACAAATATATATTAGGGTATCTAAGTAAACAAGATAACTATGGTTAATATTTATTCTCAACATGTTCTTTACACAGCTTTTTATTAAATATAAACGTTAGTCTGTTATTACTAAGCCATAAACATATGGCTTAGTAGAAGCCCACAGCATAAGCACAAAGACCTAGCTGTTTTATAGTGTAGGCTATTTTTTTAGTTCTTCACACAAGATAAATATAAACACGTAGTACAAATAAAGATTAAAAAAAAATTGTTGTTGCATGGAAAGAAAAGCTAATCATACGGGGGTGAAACATGAGGGTGTGCAAACAGTGACGCAGATTACTTTTTATTATGTACTTTTACCTGCAGACATATGCAAACCTCTTTTGCTTCTGCTCATCTGCCTCAAGGTGAGTAATCGCACTCTGATGACCTTGTTCTCCTCCACCATTCTCTTGATCGTCCTCAACACATCCTGTTTTGTTCGGGCCTGACAATGAGGTAAAAAGAAAGAAAAAAAAACAGGTCACAAAAATAAAATGCCGTAAAACTCTAAAACCCTACCACACCCACCATTTTATTTTCGGTTCGAGTCCTTCTTGACGGAAATACAAAATCATCAGATGAAGGTTCTACAAAAAGCATAAACACATTTATATTCAAATTCTTTACATTAACAGAGTAACGTTAAGCAAAATGTGTAGTATGACCTCACAGACCTCTCGCTGTATGTTTGGCGCGCTGTGGTGGTTGTCTACCGTTAGATTCCTTCAGATTAACCGACGTTTTTTTCTTCGAGATCCCCACATTCGAGTAAACCCTCAAAAGGTGGTGTATTTTCACCTTTCTTGAAAAGCATGGTGTTATTTCAGGACTCGTGTCAAACATAAGTGGAGTTCCGTCTTGAGTCAGAGTGTTCATCTTCTTTCTCAGTTTGTTTTCTCCGTTTCGTCCTGATTTCTTGTCAGGTTGGAACGACTGAGAACCGAAGAGCGGTGTGTAAAGCAATTTACGGTAAGTTGACATTTTAAATGGCGACACAAAACCTGACGTTACAAAATAAAGTAGTTTGCGTATTAACGTGTTGTGAAAAGGGGGAGAAGTTTCTTAGAAAGGTCACGAGTTTATCAACAGTACTATCATGTAGGAAAATGGCGGCACACATAACTATGCTGTAGGGCTTTAAATGAGCAGTTTACGCAAAAATAACAGTTCATTAATTAACGATTTTTCCACACTGTTTTTAAATATTTTGTTTCAGTTCCACGACTAATTTTGGTTAAAACAAACAAAATATTTTCACAATTAATTGTTTTCCTGTCATTTTGTTTCTGTGTTTTTTGAGTCTATTGTTTATTTACATAATACCCCCATTAGATTTTACATCAAATATGGCTCCAGTGGCATGATTTAATGCTTTATGACAACACACTGGAGAATAATGAAGCAAGGTTCTTTTTATTTTAGATTTCCTAACACACTGGTTACGTGCTGCCTTTTCACAATTCAAGCAATTGTAATTTATGAAGGGGTTCTCAGTGAAAAGTAATGTAAATAGCTATGAATTGTGAAATATGTTGATTTATGAAAAATAAAGTCACAAAATATTTATTGATCAATATCGAGATACTGATCTAAATACGAAAATGTTATTTTGAGCAACGTAACGAACGTAGTACAGAAGTCATTTTATAATCCTTTTAATAAATAAACAAACTACAATATAATTGACTTGGACAAAAATAATTCTAAATGGATGTCCACTTGTTTTGATGCATTAACAAAAGTCTCGCCAGAGGGCGCTTTTTCCATATGCAGTAATTGTGTGAATGTGGCCTACTGTGCCTGCATTAAAAACGTTATTCAGATCTGATATAAAAACATTATATATACACATTATTATGCCCTTACATTATAGTACAAACAGTAATCAATCTCAGTAATTCCAGAATAATCAAGGTCTCACCGTTTTGTCCTCCTCATAATCATAATGCTGTCTTTGCACGCTGCATCAAACAAGCTAAAAATAGGTTTGACCCCATTCTCAGACAACGTGCCAGCTGCTTAATGCATTTCCAACTGCGCTCTATCAAAAGATGATGCCTTACACTTGTGAAGGTTGAGTTCAATTAACATTAATTACATATACATTTTTCTTCCATGTTTCATTCATTTTAATGGACAACACAAGACCCGCATCATTTCCTGCAATCAAGTTTATTCATTCAACATTTCACATTACAAATACTTTAAGCATTCTGTTATAAATATTTAACCGCAAATAATCAAGACTCAACTACCAAAGCACATGTATGACTAACCCAACTATAAAATGATATTTTTTTCTTTACATAACTCCATATGGATTTAAAATATAAAAATTAAAACTTAGAAATGACATAGCAAAAAAATTATTCCTCTTATAAAAATCTATTGATAAATACACCTTCCCATACACAGTTATAAACTATGTAAATTTAAATAAGCAGTTACATAGATAGTTTTCAGATATTTTTTCTTATCCTTCTGTAGACATGAAGCACAATATAGTGATTATTAAAACTAGAAAATCTAAGTGTACTGATCAAAAACTATAATCAAAATGACAATTATTACATTCCAATTAAAAATATATCAGTAAATGGTCAAAACATTATTCACTTAATATTTACATAGTTTGTAATCACAGTAGCATGAACTCAAGTAGGAAAATATGTAAATACATAAAAGTAAAAACACCTATATATATATATATATATATATATATATATACATACATATATATATATATATACA
>CAIGQZ010000690.1:9107929-9172978 GCA_903798205.1 Danio tinwini | reverse complement strand
TGTAGAAGTAATGGATTTGCACATAGTTTATATTAAAAGTAGGTCTCTGGGGGAAAAGTATTGCACAGATCTCACTGTCAATATTTTGAAAGTGTTTTCAAGTAAACCCTGAATCAATACGTGACTAATCACCCTCTTTTTGTCAACTAGTAAATACAGTAACGTGGGTTATGCACGGTTTGTGCGTGGGGAAGGTACACAACTGAAAATGTGGCTAAATGTTTCCCACAACATGGCAAAAGGTTTTTGAATCAAACTACTCTTAAAAGAATGAAACCATAACTTAAGATTTAGCTCATGCGTACCTACTGAATTTAACCTTGTTGCCTCTCAGAATTATACACAACAGTAAACATTAATATTTTTAATATGGAACATTCATTATTGTGATACAAGGTGCATCCTAACATTACTCTAATTTACATTGTTAATTATTTTCTAAAGCCAATAATGAGGGATTATCATCATTCTCATAACTGATAACGGGTAGGTACCAGATAGGTATATATTTATTTTTCTACATGTACCACACATTTTAAGGAATTTGTGTCATGCTAGATTATTTACTTTGCCCATTAAGACAGAAATGAACACTGTTTGCATTTTGCAAATATTAGATATTAGTTTCAACAATACAGTCACCTAAATATATATATATATATATATGCGACAATCTAGGGATTTCAGCACGTAAATCCATAGAAACCTAAACAAAATTATATTTGCATTTTCTTTTCTTTTCTTTAAGGTATGCGCTTGCGTTAGAACCAGATCTCTTAGTAACAAAAGGTACAAAATCTATATTCAACAAGTGAAAAAAAAAGTTATCACAAAAGGACTTTCCATTTGTGGAAAAAAGTGACTTGAAAAACAATATTTAGAAAAGTAGTGCATAATGGTTTTACGTCCATGACAAAATAATTAGCTATAAAACACAGTACAAAAATCAGCAGACCATGTAAAAAATAATATTTGTTTTTCAAATTCTTTGAAATGTGCTCAGCTACTGCAATGCTCAGTTAGAACACCAATGAACCCATGGCAAAAACCCATGCAGTAAAACACTATCATCAATGCAACACAAGTAATTTCTCATTAGCAAATACTACGACACTGAGTTAGCTTTTAGCACAAAATCCCTGACAAATGAGCCAAAGTTACTGCCATAACCATTACAAGAATCATAAATACTTAAGTTAATAGAATTATGTTTTAATCCATCAAACCAATTACGTTTTTAAACTTTCTATCGTGTAGATATATATTATATTTATATAATCTTCATTCTATAACCACAGACAGTAAGATATCTCTAAGGCTCATCTTTGGTTTGCCTGACTAAAATCCTGCGCATCAAGCACAACATACAGTCACACCTTTTATCACTGCATCTCTACTGTCCTTTAACCTGCCTTAGGGTCACATACGCTTGATTACGCTACAGGTATCTTGAATGTAGTTTAATAGCAATCTGTATATAATGCTTCAGGATTGGAAAGCCTGTGTCTGAGTATTTAGGAGAACAACCTCTAAAGGGTTTTGACAACTACATCATTTTCCTGCTAAATCCCAAAGATCTGCATGTTAGAACCAGTCCACATACTCATTCCTGAATAGACCCCTTAAAGAAAATGTCATTTTATATAATTCGTACAATAGCTTGTGGTCTTTCGCAAGCTGCTACTATGAGTTTGTTTGATAGGAGTAACTAGAAGATTCGGTATTTGCCATGCAACCATTTAAGATTAGTCATTGAAATAGCAAACCTCAACAACAAAGTCATATGAACGAGGCTTGAATCCTTACATTTCCAGCCTCTTTGTGAATAGCCTTCAAGTGAAAATGTGACCCATTATGAACAGAAGATGAGGCTCCGAGAGAATAAAGATAGAACAGTAATTCAGAGTCAAGTCAGGCTAAACATCTATATTTTTAAATCTAATGCATTCAAGTCTTCATGCGCACCAATGTAGCTTTTCAACAAAAATCAGGATTACACCATTTTCTTTTAGCATTCTCTTCTGCAAAAAAAAAAATTAAAAACTTAAGAATAAATACAATTTTTTGACTTAAAAAAGAACTCTAAATAAAAAGGACTTAGCAAAATGAAAAGTGCATGTATACGAATAGCACAGCCTTGACGTCCTGGATCAGTTCCAGCGGAAGGAGATGTGGCGAGGCCGGTCTCCTCCCTCCTTCACTAGAGGCTTGTGAAACTCACGTCCGGCACGCGAGTGAATGGCTGCCCAGCAGTATTCACAGTAGTATTGAAGACAAGTGACATTAGCACAGAAGAACGGAGCAAACTTGCCCCCGCAACGCGTGCCCTGACACTCATCACACAGCTGGTCATCCAGTACATATGGCTTTACTTCCACCTGGAAAAGGCAGACACTTTTAGCTTAGCAAAAATGCAGAGGCAGGCTAGTCCTGACCATGAAGAACAAAAGAATGAAGACCATAAATCGTTTAAACTAGGGGTGTCAAACAAGGCATCTAAAAGGGCCCATGGAACGTTTCAAACCAAAATATCAAATAATAAATATTCATTGATTATTAAAATGTGTTTAATGCAATATTGAGGCACAAAGGACAGCTTACAACACAAAGAGAAGCTATGCAACATTAGCTACGTTTCCACCCACCTATTTTTATGCCGGTTGATGAAAATGGCAAGATGCACATAAATGTAAAGATTATATATATATATATATATATATATATATATATATATATATATATTTATTTATATTATTATTATTTTTATATTTATTATACTTATATTTTATTCAATAAGAAAAGATGCAGATAAACTACGATGGAAAAGCTTTTACAAAACAAATTCCAGTACGAGCTTATACTTTTTTTTTTTTAAAGTTGATTTTGTTATAAGAGATCATGTGATGATAAAAGTGTGTGAATGGACAAACCAGCAGGCTGAACACATTGTAAAACATTTGAAATTTAGTTTTGTTCATTCCAAAACACCTGAACCATTTCAGTATTTGTGTTAATATATTATTAATTACCTCCAGAATTGCCAAGATCATCTGTGCTCTGCGTCTGATGCCTTTAAACACCACCACGCGTTCATTACGTGTCAGCATACTGCCTTCTGAGGCGCAAGTAATTTATAAAATTAAATAAAGATGCAAGCAGCCTCTCCTACCACAGTAAATTCCATTTTTACTTTTGATATTTGGCGCCAGTTAATCAGGAAGTGATGATTTTGTTCTCTTTGACTCGTTGGATAAAAACACTGCTTTATTCGTATGTCTTTTATGCGATATTCCAGTTATGCACATACATTTTATTAGCATGTTTGGATGGAAGCATAGCTAATGTCTAGAGGAAGAAATTGTATTTAAATACTAATGTTATCTGTTATCACTTTTTTCAGCCATCAAACCACATCCTAAAATAATGAGTATGGTTGTTAATAATAATAATAATAAATTATTATGATGGAGGTTACTGTGAGCACTAAAGTTGAACAACTTTAGCCAGTACATGGGGACACTTTCTCAGACTTTGCCCTCAATTTAATTTGAGTTTGACACTCCCAATTTAAACAAGTAAACAATTGCTATGCATTATGAAATGATTGTAATTTAGAGTAAACAATCAGTCTTTTTTAGCGCCAGAAAAAAAAACTAAGATGGGATATTTTTTTCAGAGTAACTATTCAAAAAGTAACAAAAACAACCTTTCTGTGGCTTCATTTCAATTTATATATTTTAATAGAGTAACCTTAGGAACCACACACAAACCCATTTGAATATAGATTGCAAAGCAATAAATGCTGACCACTTCACAAAAACTAAAATGAGAACGATCTGATCACACGGAGAGAATCAGAGAATACAAAAATGACTGCATCGGGTGAACAGCTCTGCGGTAGATGGAGCTGATATTTGATATAAGGAAGAACTAGCTGAAGCTAAGCAAAATGGGCTTGACTATATCAGTTTGCATAACTACATTGCTCAAAGCTCCAACCCCCACTCTCACCCGTTTATCGATCTCTCCATGTTGCAGTTGCACAAAGCGAGCGCTGATAGCAGCAATGTAGCTCTGCTGATTGGAGAAGGCCACCCGTCCAGCCCCTTTTGGATACTTCAGCTCAGGGTCCGTGTCAATGCCAGCATAGCACACCCCACCGTACAGTCTGTCCATAATCATTGCCAGCTCCACTGTGATGGAAAAACAACAATTGTAAAAAATTATAATAAAAGTGGAAGAATCACATTTAAAATGGCTTCCAAAACAATTTCAAGTGCATAATGCAAAAATCATTATATAACAACACGAATACATTTAAATGTACAAGACTTCACATGGTCTGCAAAAAACAGATTGGATTTACGATTTTAACTAAAATGAAAACTTTGGACACTTTCTGGAAATATCTGGAAGCCAAACAAACCAGCTCGTAGAGGTCGTGGAACTCCCCCAACAAAGATTGTTTTTCTGGGGTCAAGGGGCTGAGAGCCATCCATCACAAAATCACTGTCGTTCAAATTCCAGGGTCGTATCTGGACCTAAAGATACACAAACATTAAACCATTGGTTTGCCATTTTCTATACAGCAAACTATATCATCAAAACAATGAAGTGAAAAATAAATAGGACAGGAACAACAGGCTTTTAATATCTTACTGGTGGTTTGCATTATGACCATTTTTATGGCTAGAAAAGTGAATACTGCAGATAGAAATTATATTAAAGTTCTACAGATTATTTTGCTAAAAACTCCAAATTGTATTTGGATTAACAGGATTAAAGGTGCTGTATGCAAGTTTTTGACTCTTCTAAAGCATACAAATACCACAATATGTTTGCAGATATTTAGTAAACATGCCAAGTGAACATTCCTGTTTATCTGATAAACAATGCTGATGTCAGATATTTTGCTTTGAAAATAAGCGTTCCTTGCCAGATAGCGGTCTTTGTTTTAGTTGTTTTAACTCGCCCATTGCCAGTTTAGCCAATTATGTTTCAGCACCCCAGGTTGCCTTGTTGAAAAACTGTTTATTTCATTCAGTAATTCATTAAGAAAAGCTCTCAAAGCATGTGCTTTGAGGTTCCATATGAGGTTATTAATTAAAAAATAATATAAATATTACGAGCGTAAACATTGCGCAGGTTACATTGTAACCCCGTGTGCTAACAACACGCAACATGAGGAGATTTGCAGTGATAAGCAATTTGGCAGTTTACAGCAGATGACAGAAATTTTAATACAGCCATTCAGAAGCACAGAATATGCACTCACTCACGAAATGGTAAGGTTTATAATTTTTAACATAATAAAAATGTAGATGCTGAATTACTATGTGTTGGTTTTGAGTAACAGTTCTAAAGTTCAATTTTAAACAGTTTATTTTATTTTCAAGATCTGAGGTAAAAAATCTGCTGCTGCTTTTAGTATAGCAATAAATGTCACATAAAATAGCATTCAAACTGACATTGCTAGCATTTAACACTATAAACTACAGCAATAAAGCACGAGGTGTACCTGAGGTGCTCATTGTCAGTTTTCTGTTGTTCAGCTGCAAGAAATAGAAATCGTTTCTAATATATCAATTAGAGGTGTTGGTTAGAACAAAAACGTCTTTTAATATGGAAAAATAATCCTTCTATCACATGCTGTTGCTTTTAAATAGAACACGACTTAAATCAGCCTTAAGGCTCGGTCGTCAGACTTGCTTGGTCCTCAATCTGTCAACCTGCGCTTGCGTTTGTTTTGATCCAGGAATGGAATACCTAGTTCAACCACTGGGTGTCAAACTTACATACCGCACCTTTAAAAAATTGCTTCAAAATGACAGTTAAAGTGCTTTTACAAATGAAGAGTGTTTTAGGATCTTCAAGCATTAAAAATTTGTGTTACACTGGAGTGACCAGAGTTTGTTTCCTGTACGTAGATCTCATTCTCTTTGCCTATTGTCATTAACAAATAAACAAATAATTGGTTTTAGGTCCAAAAGGACATACTGGACAAATTTGGGGTTTGTCAATAGTGCTTCATTTGCAGAAAAGTCGGCTTTCTCATTTTCTGTAATTTCACAGTGTCCAGGTATCTAACAAAACCAGATATTAAAATAAAAAAAAAAAGTGATATAAATTTTTACTACTTCCAGATGATAATTACTAAAAACCATGAAGACAGGACTTTCAATCTGCAATTAAAATA
The DNA here is from genome assembly GCA_903798205.1 of Danio tinwini. Classification (NCBI taxonomy): domain Eukaryota; kingdom Metazoa; phylum Chordata; class Actinopteri; order Cypriniformes; family Danionidae; genus Danio; species Danio tinwini. The sequence goes on along the minus strand of CAIGQZ010000690.1, from coordinate 9,166,782 downwards.
TTTTTTGTTTCATAGGCTATGTATTTCAAAGCAAATATTGTAGCATTTGTTTCTGTTGTAAAAATTGAATTGAATTTGTGAATTTATATTCCTCTTTTTTTTGTTGGTTCATCACAAATGCAGATGATATACCATCTTACTGGTTTGTCTTTGATTGTAGGGCTAGAAACACAGAGATACAGCTTCCCATCCTCTTCCATACAGGCGTCGATCAGTGCCTGGACTGAGCTCTCGTCTTGAAACAGGAGGAATGCATAACCTGAAAGACAACAGGTTCACTGAGGGCATGTAGGTAAAAAAGCAACCAGTCACTCTCAATAACCTTGACCTGCAGCTTTTCCAGTGGTGATATTCATCTTGAGTTCAGCTTTAAACAATGGGTTTGCCATCTACACACCCACTTAGCAGTACAGAATTGAACTGAAACAAAAGAAGCTGATGTCTGCATGACTCATTTCTTATTCAGTGTGCAGTCCTTGCAAATGATTCTGAAACTCACCTTTAGGTGGAAAATAGGATTTGCTTTCAGCCTTGTGGGGCCAATCCACAAACAAATGTCCAAAGCGTCGGAAACTGGCAGTTATCTCATCTGGAATTGCATACACAATACAAGATGAAGAATTTGTTTTGGTTGCTGCACAATATAAAAAAAAGAAATAACAATAATAATAATTATAATAATAATAATAATAAAAACAATACAGTGCTTCTGGGAAGGATCATAGCGCTTTACTTTTTCCACATTTTTTTTGTTACAGCCTTATTCCAAAATGGATTCAAATTCATTTATTTCCTCAAAATTCTACACACAATACCCCATAATGACAACGTGAAGAAAAAAAAAGTTTTTAAATTGTTGTAAATTTAAAAAAAACTAAAAACACATCACACAGGTACATTCAGTTTTCACTGATCATTCTTGAGATGTTTCAACGGCTTATTTAGAGTCCACCTGTGGTAAATTCAGTTGATTGGACATTATTTGAAAAAGGCATACACCTGTCTATATAAGGTCCCAGGGCTGACAGTGCATGTCAAAGCACAAACCAAGCATGAAGACAAAGGAATTGTCTGTAGACCTCCGAGACAGAATTGTCAAGGCACAAGGCTGGGGAGAGTTACCAAAAAATTTCTGCTGCTCTGAAAGTTCCAATGAGCACAGTGGCTGCCATCATCCGTAAGAGGTAGATGTTTGAAACCACCAGGACTCTCCCTAGAACTGGCTGGCCATCTAAGCTGAGTGATCGGGGGTGAAAGCCCTTAGTCAGGGAGCTGATCAATAACCCGATGGTCACTTTGTCTGAGTTCCAGCGTTCTTCTTTGGAGAGAGCAGAACCTTACAGAAGGACAATCCTCTGTGCAGCAATCCACCAATGAGGCCTGTATGGTAGAGTGGCCAGACGGAAGTCACTCCCAGCATGGAACTTGCCAAAAAGGCATCTGAAGGACTCTCAGACCATAAGAAACAAAATTCTCTGGTCTGATGTGACTAAAATTGAACTCTTTGGAGTGAATGCCAGGCGTTATGTTTGGAGAAAACCAGGCACCGCTCATCACCAGGCTAATACCATCCCTACAGTGAAGCATGGTGGTGGCAGCATCATGCTGTGGGGATGTTTTTCAGCAGCAGGAACTGGAAGACTAGTCAGGATAGAGGGAAAGATGAATGCAGCAATGTACAGAGACATCCTGAATAAAAACCTCAGAGTGGGGCGACGGTTCATCTTCCAGCAAGACAATGACCCAAAGCACACAGCCAAAATATCAATGGAGTGGCTTCACAACAACTTGGTGAATGTCTTTGAGTGGCCCAGCCAGAGCCTAGACCTAAATCATATTGAACATCTCTGGAGAGATCTGAAAATGGCTGTACACAGTCGCTTCCCATCCTACCTGATAGAGCTTGAGAGGTACTGCAAAGAGGAATGGGCAAAAATTCCCAAAGACAGATGTGCCAAGCTTGTGGCATCATATTCAAAAAGACTTGAGGCTGTAATTGCTGCCAAAGGTGCATTAAAGTATTGAGCAAAGGATGTGAATACTCATGTACATGTGATTTTTCAGGTTTTATTTTTAATACATTTGCAACAATTTCAAATAATTTTTTTTTCACATTGTCATTATGGGGTATTGTGTGTAGAATGGAGGAAATAAATGAATTTAATTCATTTTGGAATAAGGCTGTAATATAAAAAAAATGTGGAAAAAGTGAAGCGCTATAAATACTTTTCGGATGCACTGTATATATTAGGGCTTTCCCTGCTTTACATTTTACAAGACTTGTTTTTATTGGTTAAAATAAATGGTAATAATTTCCAGCTAATTTAAATCGTGAGACTTTCAGTTTGACAAATTACTAAAACTGTAATACCAGGAACCCTATGAAGCTCTACTTTCAAATTCTCTATTATTCCTGTTAATTTTATTATTACTACCAGTACTTTAAGTAAATTGGCAAATAATTTTTTTTAATTACTTTTATAGGTTGTTGTTGTAATGTGTTTGTGTACATAATAACATAAAATGCCAAATACACATTAAGTGACACTCAGAACAGTAAATGCTGTTGTGTTCATCACTTCATAAAGGCAGACGACAGATGGTAAAAATGCTAAAAGCATCAAACATGCTTGAATATGGATATAGTAAGTGAAACCTCACCATTCACTCAAAGACACATTTAACACGCAGACTTCATATTTAAATAGTCTTCTTGCAGTTAAATATATGAAAACACTAGTCAACATATTTTGACTGAGTATAACACTGCTATCTGACGTTCCTTTTTTTAGAGTTAATTTATTTGTTTGACTGACACCTTTTATGTCTTAATACCTTCATCTATGTCTGGAGGTAAACCACCAACAAAGACCTTGCGAGAATATCGCTCGATGCGTTCACCATTCTGGTGAGGGAAACTGTGTGGTGAGCCCAGTCCACTCAGACTCTGATCAGACCTCTCATCTTCTCCATAACTCCGCTCATCCTCCATGGGAAACAATGATGAGTGACCTGCCACAAAATAGCCCCAAAATCCATTCAGTGTAATTAATACACTTCCTCATTTAAATACAATGAGCAAAGACTCTAAAGACAACAAAAGTACAAAAACCCTGCCTAGGCAACCAACACAATTTAACATAAGGCATGCTGTAACTTGAAAAGAATTGACATGAACCAACAGATCAAAGGTTTAAATATAATTCTGAGATCTTTACCTCGTCGTCTTCCATAATTCCTTGCTGCATGTCAAATAAGACAAAATAAAATTGTCTTATTAGGAAACACTTAGAAATTGCTATCAGATGCTATCAAATAGTCAGACGCCACCAAACACTGTTGGTAAAATTTGTTATCAGTATTAAAATGGTCAATAATATTATAAACATTTAAGACCACAAGTATTGGAAAGCATAAGGTAACCGCTATCACACTCTGAACAAGAAAAGAATACAATATAATTTGGTTTACCACATATTTTCTGTTTAAATTAAACCTTTATTAAATTCAGTATTCATTAACATTATGCTTCACTGTGACTAAAATATATACATTAGCATAACTATGTGGAAAAACCCAACCAGGCCTGTGCAGAAACTACATGTCAAACTCTTCACTGTTTGTCCTAGATCAGCCTTCAAATCCTGAAGGGAGCTTAGGTGATATATATTGAGAGAGTATTTTAATGCCTTGTGCACATCTGTGGCTGTGCTTTCTGAAACACTCATCCTATGCCATCAATAAATCACAAAACTGTAACTTAGAATGTGGAGATGTATATGTTACTTAAATGCAGCAAAAGGTTACAGTAGCTTGCATGTCAGTTTCTATTTGACAGTAAATCAAGCATTGATACAGCAAATATGATACAGATATAGCATATATACATTACATGCTGCTTATCTGATTTAACACATGCATTAAGAGAACAAACAATACACTAAAACTACTGTTTGAGATGAGATTGCATACTAGATCTAAACTCAAATGATCAAAGGGGCAGTGAAAAACCTAATCTAAATCCAGCTACCAAATAGAAATAACGCCAAAGCTACATTTGCATACAGGATGTATAAAATATATTTACATATACGGCACTCATTTATTCTTTAACAAGTAATAAGACAATTAGGTTTCTGTGCCTTTGCCTAAAAATTAAAACGATTAATCATTAAATGCGATGTTTACTTGTAAAAATAGACTATATATCTTGAATAAATACTCTTTTACAGGATATACAATGCTTACTACCAAAATTACCTTTTAAAGAATCCTGTTCAGCTCTCATAATGTCGATTAGAGAGTTCTCTAGAGAGTGCATGCTGAAACCATCAAAAGACCGGCTACGCTCCTGCAAAAATGACAAGGAAAATGAGATCAGACCCCATCATTCAGTCAAAAGTAATAAATAGATTTTGCAAAACGGACACAGACCTTTTTGAGAAACAGCAACAGTTTCCAAAACAACATGCTTCTGGCATAATCATATAACTTTGTTTAAAACTTAAATATCAGGATCAGTTAAAACTGCATCTAGCTTATTCACGGGATCCCTTCAATCCTACTCGAAACTGACACAGTTCGACATGTACATTACTAGTGCCATTCGATAAATAAAGTCATCGGAGAAGGCTCACTAAGCCTACACACCTAAAGAAAAAGTTACTTTTTTGTAACATCTTTTTATTTGCAAAACAAACAATTTCTACAGTGGTCACCAGATTTTGGGTGCCTTCATAACCTGGATTGACTACAAAATCTTTTATTTTGATGAAATGCACTATTGCCCTTGAGAGTTAACACAACAGCCCTGTGCTTACCAAGAGAAAAAGCCTTTCAAACACAATACAAGGTTTGTTCTTGGTATTAGGCAGCAAACTGAACTGGGAGGACACTCGGAGCATGTGAAACAGTGAGCATTTTCACAGTTACCACCATGGTTTGAGCAGGAACATAATCTTGCTGTGTACCAAAGCATATAACAATGCAGTTCAGTTCACTGATAACAGGTAAAGCATACCGATACCACCAACAATTAGCTACAGTACCACAGTTGCTAGATAGGTCGGAAATTGTGTCCTAAAAAGCAGAAAACATTCAAATCACAAGATATTGTTTATCAAATCATCTGTTGGTCTTCCACCGTTTTGAAATCAATGTCAGACACAGAGGCCTCTTTGACTACATTTCGAGAAGTTCCTGGTATTAATGAAACAGTTTATATCTGGAATAACTGGTAATTGTGCTGACATAAGTGGTTAAATGAGAATCAAAATTTCCAGTTCCCCTCCTGTTGCCTGTGCTGTGTGCCATCCCCTGACTTTGACTCACTCGTCCATGTCTTTTTATATCAGTGACATTCACAGCTTCCAGAAGTGGAGCAACAGCACAGCTTTACTCATCTAAGCTTTGATCTATCACAGCTATATTATCTAACAAACAGGCCACATGAGCGCTCTGTCACTATCAGATTAGATTAGGCCAAAGGGAGCAAATGCAGAAAGAAAAAAAAGCAACATTTGTTTTCATCTCATCACAAATACACACATCTCTGCAAACACATTACCTCCAAACAATGTTCTCCAATCAAAATCATCAAAAGCACACAGCTAGCAAAGATCAAGTTTTAGTTACCTGAAATGGAAAGATGCTTTCATTGCGGTTTATGGTATCCTCCATCCAGGGTTTAGTGTTGAAGCCAGAGTTGTTGCGGGGATACTTCTGGGTTTGAGTCTGGTTGTTTGGAAAGGACTTCTTTAAAGGTGAGATCGAGTTGAGGGGATTGACCCCTCCTCTGCGATATTCCCGTCCCTGAGAGCTACCCCAGCCTCCATACCCTCCACCTGGGCTCCAAGAAGTCGAAGATGGGGTTGAAGAAGGGCTCTGATAGCTTCCCCAAGGGGACGGAGGCTTGCTTAGGTTATTCCCCAGATGGGGCAACTGGTTGAAAGTAGCACTGCGGTGGGAGAAGGGAGGTGGATGAGGGCTGGCAGAGGACCTGCGGTGTTGATTATGAGGATGTTGAAAGTGGGGATGAGGAGATGGATGGTGTTGAGATAGAGGACCGATCTGGTGGGAGAAATTCCCCCCAAATCCTGTGCTAGTGTGATGAGAGAAACTTTGAAATAGCAGCGGAGGAGGAGCATTGTTAGTAGTAGCAGCCTGATTGAAAAAGCCAACCTCTTCAATCAAGGTGGAGGGATTGGGGGGTATAGCAGTGGACCAACTGCTGAAGCCAGTGAGGGACGATGAGGAAGAGCTACTGGATTGTGCTAGAGTACCAATTCCAGTTGTCTCCTGGTAGTCAAACCCTGATAACACTGGTGATTCAAGCCGCAGCGTCTCTTTTCCATTAGCATTCTCCATGGTACCCTTCTCCAGCTGATTCTCCTCTGGCATGGCGTTGTCCAACTCCGATATGATTCCTGGTGGTTCCTGGTGACCCGGTGGAGAGAGCGTTTGCTTGTCTTGTCCTTCCTGACTCTCTTGTTGCAATTGGGGAGCCTTGGACATCTCAGACTCCAAAATATCATCTTGCATGTTAGAGTGGGTTGTCACAGCTGGAAAGAGCCAAGCAGACCCAACACTTCCACCATTGGTAGTGTTGTTGTTGCTAATGAAAGCTGGGGGGCTTGGTGGAGTGGTCTGGTGGTGGACCGTATGCTGCAGGTGTGGATGGATTCTTACTGGGAAAACTGATTTGTTTGCAGCGTTGTTTTTAACCAGAAAGCCGTAATCCCCCATTTATATAGCCTAATCAGGTAAATCTTCACTTGTGCGTAATTCCCTCAGTTTGTCTCAATACCCTTGTGTGAGAGAGAAAAATGCTTGAATCAAATTAATCAACCATTATGTGCATATTCTACTCATCACCACACTTACATCCATGGCCATCATTCACATGCAACACAGTTAAATAATGGATTCATGTACTTTGCAATCAATATTCATGGAATAAAGAAAATAAAAGAAACGCCAAGGGGAGTGCACCGTTGGTTTTATCGACAACATTTCTACAAAGCAAAACGGGGTCGTCTTTAAACACATCACGACAAACCATCATGACACAGGCCACCTTATCTAATAATTCAGCACGCCCGCTGATGGAGGATTTCCACGCACGCATTTTCAAAGCATTGTCATCGCAAATGTTTCAAGTAAAAGCAAATGACCTACCGGCGTTCTTCCTTAATTCAGCAATGACCTCCTCTCTCTCAACCATTTAAATACAGGAAAATGTTGATGACGTTTCAGTCTATGTGCGATAGGGGTAGTGTCCCCCTCGGTGCAAATTCTACCTTATAAATTCTCACATTTACAGTGTCTCGTCGATTAAATCCAACGGGTGCGATGTCAAAAGATACTCGGTGAATTTCTAATACATTTGCTTCATATGCAACGCTAGATTATTTTAGATCTCTCACTGCAAACGCCAGCGTTCGTGTTCTGCTTGCTTAATGACACCGTGCATCGCACTCGGCGTTATAATCAAGACAGCGGATAAAAACGATCACGCGTCATCGTCGGCCAACGATTTACGCTCGACACGTTTTGGCTGATTTTGCTAAAGACTGTTCAGAATCAACATTGACAATGATACAGGTTTTCTTACGTTTCCAAGTTGCAAGGACAGGCTGCAGATGACCATGGTTTGTGAGTGTTACAAGCGACCGACCAATCCAGTTGAACTTCCGTCTTTAACCCCGCCCTTGTATAGTAGAATCTCCGCCCAAGTTTGGGAATACGCGGTATTTGATTGGACCTGAGAATCCCAACCACACCTCCTTCTCAACCAGTTACTTTCTATCATGGAGAGAAGGGTGACTGTACCTGCCCTGAATGTAAATACTCTTATACGACCGGTTTGAAATGTTTAAATATTTGTTGTCTGCACGCTGTGTCTTAGATTGACATTGATCACATTCCTAAACACCACTATGTATATAACAATAAATAATATATAGATTGAATACTGACAGCCTAAGGAACCTACATGTCTTTAAATAATCTATAAATGAATCAATGCACCTCTTTGTCATTATCACATTGGTAATTTAACATAAAATTATTTTAGGTTATCTTAAGCATTTTCTTGGCTTGAAAAAACAACAACATGCTTGACTGGATGAAAAATAAACATTTGCGGTCAGGTTTTAAAGAGTAATGTCTGATGACGGTACAGATTCCTGCCTTGTTTTTCTTCACATTCATTCAGCCTGCACACACTACTTTTACTTATGGGCAGGCACAGTCTATAGCTTTTTAATGATGGGTTTAGAGGCTCACGGATGCCTTCAGTAGGCCAGTTCTGCTGCTCACTGCAGCCTGCAATCCCATTAAAGTAAGCTGCTACTATTTTCAGCCTGTAATCGAGTTTTAGTGCTTGACTATTCATGCCTGGACCAGATAAAATCAATCCATTTCTCTGCAGCATTGACTTATAAAAGTGGATGTCATTCACTGGATGGCTGTCTTAAGCAAATCGTTTTGTGTATGTCACAGTTTTTATTAATGTACACTTACTAATTTATGTGACATTTAGACTGTCTACCAAAATGAGAATCAAAACATCTTTTTACACAGTCCAAATTTAACCACATACAGTGCTCAGCATATATGAGCACACACCCCACAAAGCTCTCATTTAAATTACAATTTTATATAGGAAGCTTTACAATATTATATTTGTGCATATACATTAGTTTAGTCAGTACTGAAGCCAAATCTGGAGCTAATCTAACAAAATATTTTACAATAATGGTTCAGAAATTAGTAGCCCAAATTTATATGTTAGGGAAAAATATTAAATAAAAATAAAAAAAATAGCAAAAAATCAAGAGAAGCAAATTTTGTCATTTGTAATTTTTGTACATTAATTTAAATGTGTTATCTTTTCATTTATTAAGATGTTCTGTGACTAAAATATTATTTTAATAAATATATCTGTTTAATAAATCTGTTTTGTTTAAATGCACATATATATAACCCATATTTACTGAGAAATGGGTAAAAATATTTATTTTCAAAATGGGGTGTGCTCATTAATGCTGATTCTTGATGCACACCAGACGAACATGTTTTTTGTGGCTTTTTTTTCCCCTTTAGTAGAGTATTTAAGGAGATTCTTGAATGAAGCTGTTGCATTCATAATTAGCAAAATGCAAATCAACACCTATTGGCATTTTGAGGGTCAAAACAGCTTGCAAAATTACAGGTAAAATCAAAATGAACACCCAGGAATCCTAAAGATAGACTAAGGGCTTATGAAGGAAAATAAATAATTCACTAATAATGAACATTATTTACAACATTGCATTTGTGCATTAGGAAGCTCAGAATGTGTAAACATGCTAAGGACTGCAGAGGCTGGGGATTTAAAGTAAGGGCCTGCCCTCTATATCTTGTGTATATATTTTTTGTTTTACTCAAAGTACCTGAGGATGAGAAACCTGTAAGCAAATTTAAATACATTTCGGTGAACCAATTCTGAAATTAAAATAAGATATACTTAAAGAATTTAAAAGTTTATAAAAACATTCACAGAATAGTATTGCTTATAATCGCAGTTTAATTAATTATATAGTTCAATACATTGTCCACTAAATAAGCAATTGCATTGTGATTGAGAATATAGTAATTTCTCTTTCATGTATTTAAAAAGAGGAAAATCAGCCATAAACAGCCACGAATAAATCAGGCGTGTTTAAAATGCATCCATCATTGACATCACTCACTTTCTGTTTCCCAGAAACCAGGCAGAGCCAGGACCTGAATAACCATTTGTGGTCTTTCCTTTCATCAGTCTTTCTGTGGGTCTGTCACAAGATACCGCGCGCAAGGTCATCTTGCAGAAGGACAAGTACAGAGAGGGGGCTGCTCAGAGGATTAAAAAGACAACTATCTTCAATTGTAGCTCACAGTAATGTTGTTCTGTCTCACACATCTGCATTGTAGTCATCTGCTAGACATATCTCCAATTAGTGCATTCAGTTTTGTGTTATTTCACATTCTGTTCAAAGATTTAAGAACAGGATGTGACCCAAATTTCACAAAAGGTGTCACAAAATGTCCAGTTGCTATTGTAACATTGCATGCATGGATTTCTGAAGCAATTAATATCTCTCCATGGCAACAGAATTACTGACGCAGCCCTAGGTTTGAAATGGGGGTTACATGTTGTATGCAGTATCCCTCAAGGTTAAATATGTGAAGGATATGATTTCACAAATCAAGAATGTTAAGCAAATTTCTTAAAATGCAAAAATTTGCTTAATTAAGATGCAACTTCAGAGTGGTATTATAAGAGCATATTACCTATAAGATATAAGACATATTTCTTATTCATGAGCACTTCAACCCAAATTCCAGAGTCCCCATTTGACCCTCAGCACATTTTAGACCCACGATGGGTGAACGGTGAGCAGTGTTAGAGGAGAGATTGAGCTATGCCTACTGCAGTGTCATAAACCATGTGCAAACACTGCAACAGCTGGGACAGGACCCCTCCCTCTTGTTTCTCCACTGTTACACTAACAAAACACAAGGATATGCGCGCGCACACACACACACACACACACACATTTCCCTCTCCCTCCCTCCCTTTCGGTCTGTCCTGATGTGTAGCTTAAAGCTAAGCCGATGTCAGTGTATGTACAGGGACAGCTGGAGAGATGACCATGCAATTCATCTCTCTCTCATTCTCTCTCTCTCTCTCCTCCTTTGACCTTCCTCAGTTTCCTCACATCGATTCCCCTGCAGTCTTTTTTTCATGTTCTCGGTTTCAATTAAAATCTTCAAGCTTTTAGCCACAGGTCTCAGTCCTCTCCTGTTCTTTTTTAAACTGTCCTTTATCTGTGTTAAAGGGGAGAAGCTTTAGTGTTGGTGTGCACTGACTGCTAGCGCTGCGTGGCACATGCCCAGGCCATGTGACTAAAGGCTTTGGCCATGTGAGAACTTCTGCTTTGGCCTGGCAGCAGAGAGTCACAGCGCAAGAGGATGAACAATAACACACAGACACACGCACCAAACGCAATGCAACAAGACACACTGTGCAGGAGCACAATGACAGTTTTGTTCTCACACTGAATATCCACTTCACGAGTCATGCACAGAGCAACAAAGCTGTTCTGGTAAAAAACTTTGAAGCTATTTTCCTGGTAATGTCCAGCTTATGTTTTATTAACTTTGAGTTTGGAGTGTGCCTTAGTCGTGATAGATGCTAATTTGGCGCTAGTATAGACATAGGTTATAGTAATGGTGGATATCTTTCAGTTCAGGAATCATTGAAAATATAGGTGTTATCAATTATTAGCTTGACAAGGTTTTAAGATTCTCGAAGCCTCAATTTAATTAGAATCAGATCTACTCTGATTAAGATTTATTGACAATTCAAGCATCGGATTCTCTGTACTGTAACAGGGTTAAACTCATATCATAAACAGCAAATCAGATAATTCAATTAAAAACATTGGAGAAAGGCACTGATGGGGCTTGTGGCCATAAAATGCAATTCGGAACTTGGAAGGGTCAGTCAATACCTCTGAAGAGAGGTCAGCGTAGTGTTTATTGACCACTGATTCACTCACTGTGCCTCGTCAAAAGCGTGCAATCTCTGTTAAACTAATGTTATGCAGCTCGCTGTGCTGCCAATTTGTTATCTAATGTTTGCTTGTGATTTGTTTGTTTCCCTTTGGTTATTTCATTATAAAGCTACCATTCCTTGACAAAAATAAATACTTGATTAATTATTTACGTACAAGCAACCAAAAAAAAGAGACTAATGATATCAATCAACCTTGTCAGACCAGGAACATTTTATGGCCCCTGTGAATGTGCTGTTGAATGTGAGCATTCATTTCCTCTGGAGGGTCTAATCAATGGAGACAGGCCATTTTTCTATTCTTTACACCTGAGTGGGTTTCAGGCTTGAAGCTAAAACAGCAGTATTGTACATTTAGGTCCACTTTAACCCAGGCCAAAGATTTAAACCCTCAGAGAGCATGTTGAATAAGTTAAATAAGACAGGATTTTGAAAAAGTGATAATCCCTCTGACCATGTGAGTGTCTTAAGGAAGTGAAAAGGAAAGTAGGAGATATGTTGTGTGTTTCAGCCTGCCTCCGAAAGTGCTGATGTAGTCTAATTTCATTCAAGTGGAAAGAAACGTGTTCTCAGAGCCACACACCTAAGCCCGAGGCTCCAATACTGCTTGGCGTTCCTAACTTTCCACTTGCTGTGACTAGAGTGTGCTTGTGGCCTTCTTTTACTCCTAGTAGAAAAAAATCGCATTGAATACATACACATACAGCATATTTTGGACTAAGACAAAAAAATTGTAACATTTTAAATCAATCCTAAATTCTGATTAAACATAAACGTTTGTCATTTGATCAGGCATGTTAATTATTCCTCAGCTATTGATGGAAAGCAACACCCAACATGCATGCACACAGTTCTGTTGGCCAAGGACATGACTAAAGGAGCATAAGCCAGACAGTGTGTTGTGTATTATCGGGGTTGGGTGCATGAACAGAACAGAAATAGCTCAACGGAAGCGGCACTGCTCTCTGCTTTGGTCTGCAGATTACACCTGCAGGAGCATTCACAACACAAGTGATTACACACACACGCACACACACACACGCACGCACGCACACACGCACACACAGACACACACACACTAATGGACTGCATAGTGCATGTATGACCATATAGATTTACGACTGCAAACAAAAACCACAGTAAATCAAGGTCCTATAAACCTGGATGAAGTGTGGATAGTCAAGCTCAAAACTCTATTTGCGTGAATGTTTGTGCATAATCTACAATGTTTAAGTGAATGGATGATTAAAGGTCTAATATTGTCTAAGTCTGGCCTGGGTTGTTCAAGTGTAAAGGGGGTGGTTAGTTTTACACAAAATGAAAATAAGTTAGTAAACGTGCAATTACAAATATATTTGGGCCATTTTGAACCTTTGACCCGCAGAACTGAGAACAATAGGACTTCAGCGGCTTTCTGCTTTATCTCCAAACCACCTTCATTATTCATCAGACCTTCATAATCACTTATTCATGGCCCACGGAGATCCTGGGAGCTTCAGTTTCTCTCTCTCTAAAAGGCCTTTGATTTATAATGTGCCCTTTTTCTAGACTCCTGTTTGTTTCACTTAACAAAAACTATGTTCTGCTGTGTCAGGATGTTTGTGTTCTTTAAAGCAGAAAATGTGGGATCTTCTGTTTTGACGTTAAAACAGTAAATAGTGGTGTTCAGTGGATTACATGTAAATATGTCATGACAATAATAAAACTAGTAGGGATGCTTTACAAGACACTGCTTATAAGAATAATTATTATATCAAATAATATATTTTCTGATATATTCTCTCTTAATTTTACCATAGCTTACACAAATCTTTTTTTACACGGTATGACTGAGGGAAAGAACCAAATATGTTCTTATCTAGTGCGAGACAAGATAAAACTGATTTCTTGGAAACCGTTGCGTGCTTATTATTGTGAAACTGATCCTACCATTAAGCTTACTCACATCATTTTAGAATTATATTTGTATGAAGTGACATAGATGTTTAAATGAAAGGATATTTTAAGCAAACCAGGGCAAGTATTAAGCTGCTATCTCTCTTTCAGGGAACATCTGTACTCTAAAATAGTATCCCATGTGTACTTCTTTTTACAGACGCACACAAGGGACGGACATGGTTTGGAAAGCATGTTTTATTTCACAACTTCTGAAAGCACAGTCTGTGGAGAAATTAAAGGAACAGTTCACCCAAAAAGACATTTCTGTCATGTACTCACCCTTCACTTGTTTTAAACCTGTTCTGTTTCTTATATTAAACACAAAAGAAGACATTGTCAGCAATGTTTAAAAGTATTTTGTATGACAATGCATACTATGCATGACAATGGCTGCTGGTTTCCAACATTTTTCATCCTTCTTTTGTATACAACAAAAGAAAGAAACTCAAACTGGTTTGGAACAAGTGGATGGTGAGTAAATCATTTATTTAATGTAACAGCTTAAGATGGACCACTATCATCTCAGGCATGATAGCACAGAGTCTCTAAAATCAGTTCACTTAAATGGCTATCCAGGAGTCAGCCAATGTATATGAATCGATCATGTACCTCAGCTTTCAGACATCCCCCAACCATTAAACATCACAACCACGTTTCATTTCAAAATGTATACTATCACACACCTTATAATAACCTGTATCAAAACTGTGAATCTGTCATGCCCGATGGGATTGTGGCTGCCATAGCAACTGTGTCCCGTCTTATCCAGAATGGCGACTGGAGACCAAGACTGATAAGCAGCCAAGCAGCTGGCAGCCCATGCAGCTCACAACCCCTCACTGCAGCCTCTCTGTTGGCATGCAGCATCTGTCACTTTCTGAGTCCTCTTTACCCACAGCAGAGAAAAACAATAACTACCTTCTTACATAAAACATCTACCATTTATCAGCAGAGATCAGAACTGTTACGTGTGACGATACATACAATTTAAAGGTAAAGACTGGCAGCTGTGCTTGTGGTTGGCATGCTGTAAAAATACAGTTGAAACTAAAATAAATTTGGAATTGTTTTGGTAAACTACTCTGTTACATTCATTTATAGTGGCTTATCAGTCCCAGAGAAACATAATACAGTTGAAGTCAGAATTATTCGCCATAAATGACATTTAACAGAGCAAGGAAATTTTCACAGTAAAATTTTTTCATTTTTTAATAACCATTTTAAGGTCAATATTATTAGCCCCTTTAAGCTATTTTTTTTTCAATAGTCTACAGAACAAACCATCATTATATGCCTAATTACCCTAACCGGCCTAGTTAACCTAATTAACCTAGTTAGGCCTTTAAATGTAAATTTAAGCTGCATAAAAGTGTCTTGAAAAATATCTAGTCAAATATTATTTACTGTCATTGTAAAATAAATCAGTTATTAGAAATATGTTATTAAAACTATTAAGTTTAGAAATGTTTAAATAAAAAAAAAATCTCTCCCTTAAACAGAAATTGGGGAAAAAATAAACAGGGTGGCTAATAATTCAGGGGGGCTAATCATTCTGACTTCAACTGTATATAGAAGGCACTTCTAAACTACCAAACACCATCATGGTAACACACATAAATTAAAATAATGCAATGAACATTATTTAACAAATTAGAACACCAAAATTTAATGAAAATCACTGATTAAAAAAAAACTAAAAAGAACCATAGTGATTTCAGCAAATGTTTTTACCATATAAATGAAGGAAACTTACTGCTAATCAGGTTACCATTTTTTTACTGTAGCTTATTTACAGTTAGAATCACTGATATTTTAGAGTGTATATATTTATCTATAAAATTAATATTTAAAATATATCATATCTTAATAAATACATAAAATCCCAAATCAGATTGTATTTCAATGCAGACAATACAACAAACATTATTTAATGATTTGTTTTTTTTTTTAAATATACACATTCCAATTTCAGGTCTTGCAACAAATCTCAAAAAATTGGAACAGTAAAACATTTACCACTTTGTAAAGTTGCCCTTCTTTTCCACAACACTTAAAAGAAGTTTAGGGACTGAAGACACCAACTGATGAAGTTTTTCAGGTGTAATTTTGTCCCTCCCAATCTTCCTGTAAGCAAGTCTTAAGGTGGGCAACAGTAGGGGTCCTTGTTGTCGCATTTTGCCCTTCAAAATGCGCCACACATTCTCTATTGGTAACAGGTCGGGACTGCAGATAGACCAGTCAAGTACTTGTAACCTCTTCCTCTGCAGCCAGGATTTTGTAATCTGTGCAGCACGTGGTTTTGCATTGTCTTGTTGAAATATGCATGGGCATTCCTGAAAAAGAAAGCAGCATATTGTGCTCCAAAAACTCTATGTACTTCTCAGCATTAATGGTGCCATCACAGATGTGCAAGTTACCTTTGTCAAGGGCACTTGACCATGACAGACCCTGGCTTTTGGACTGGTAACAGTCCAGATGATCCTTTTCATCCGTAATGCAAAAGCAAACGGCATCCATTTCACCACAAAAAAACTGAAATACCCACACAACCTAGATGCCTTCGAGCCAAGAAAAGTCGACGGCGCTTCTGCACACTGTTAACATAGGGCACAGTACATTTTTAACTGGCATTTGTGGACGTAACTACATACTGTGATACTTGACAAAGGTTTGCCAAAGTAGTCCTTAGCTAATGTGGCAATATCACTTATTATGACATTCATGATGCAGTGCTGCCTGAGGGATCTGAGATCATGGTTGTTCAGCTTAGGATTGCACCCTTGTCCTTTACACGCTGAAATTCCTCCAGGTTCCTTGAATCTTTTAATTATGTTATGCACTGTTGAAGGTAAAATATCCAAATGTCTTCCTATTTTTCTTTGAGGAACATAGTTTTTAAACATTTCAATAATTTTCTCACGTATTTGTTGGCAAACTGACCCATCTTTGCTCCTAAAGGACTAAACCTTTCTTGGATGCTGCTTTTGTACTAAATCATAATTACAATCACCTGTTGACATCATCTGTTTCAAATCTCATCATTATTTAACCAGTTTACCTGATTACTAGCCCTAAACTCCTCCTGTCCCAAATTTTGTTTTTGGAATGTGTTACAGGTCTGAATGACAGGAAAAGATGTATATTTACAAATGAAATGAAGTTGACCAGACAAAACATATTTTGTGTTCATATTGTCTGCAATTAAATAAGTCAAAGTAAATTTGGAAATCACTTATTTCTTTTTATTTGCATTTTCCAAACTGTCCTAACTTTTTCTGCACTGTAAAAAATGCAGGGTTCCACACAATTCATTCTATGTTGTCCCAACACAAATTAAGTTAACTTAACACTTTTAACAAATTTATGTGGATTGAACATAAAAAATTGGTTGTTCCAATGAAATCTCAAGAATTGTGTTGTTTCAGCTCATTTTAAATTAGTTTGAACGAATGTGATTTGAACGAGTGTGATTTGGGTTTGTTACAAAACATATATAATCGAGTTATATCTGTATTAAAACAATCAGATACAATGCTATTTTTATTCAGGCAAGCCCTTGATTTTTATCCATACAAAATAGCTTCATATTAAAATTCATATTATTTACATTTTTATGTTTTCTCATAAACACACTGTTTTATAGGTTTAGTTTATTGCCAGTTCTTATTCCTAGTCAAAAAAAGCGATCCTGGTGAATCCACTCATGACCAAAATGTAGTGATTACAGTCAAATATCATATTTTACTATACAATGCAATAATTTCAAGGTATTTATTAAAAGTAAAATCCTTAAATGTTGCTTCCATGCTCAAATAATAAATAAAACAACAGAGCTGTGTCATTTTTTTAAAATTAGCTCAGCATGTGATATTCTCTTACACACTTGCATTTCCTTATCTCTCACCATGAGATAAAGTCAGTTTTCCTAAATTTAGATTATGCCAAATCTATTATATGGCAAAGCAGAAGTTTGCTCCAAAAGGGCGTATTACACTGCTTGATGCTCAGTTCCAATTTGCCAACTACCAACTTCATTCATCTTTAAAGGTCAGGATGACATTGGTCTTTTAAGGTAAGGGGAACATTAATTCTCTATTGTGCCACTGACATATGATTGCATTGACAGGAAATATTCAATCTCACCAGTGTTTTGGCAGACACAAATGCATGTATTTGATTCAAAATAGATTTATTTACACTAAATAATGAGACCTGAAACCAATATGGGAATATAGGAATTCATGTTTTTTTTGTTTAGTTTTTTATCTGTGCCACATGTGAAGAAAGAAATTGGGTCACTTGAACCATAGTATATGCATAATTTGCAATATAAATAATAATTTTTAATAGCATACAAGTAATTTAAAAAACAACAGTATTGCAGTATTAATCCTTTTATGTTATATAAAAGGATTAAATAATTATATAATGCACAATTAATCTTTAAGCTACAATCCTTTATTTTATTGTGCCCAAATGGCTTAAATTTGTCTCAAATTCTTACAGTCAGGCCTTAAAAACACATTTAAATAATAAACTTTCACTCTAAGGTTAAAATCTGAAATTACTTTACTATGTTGTAACTGTAATGTCTGGTCAACTATAATCTTTACTACATTGCAAATACCTGCGATGTGACTATTGCAAACTCACACATTGCAATATTGATGCTGAAACGATATATTGTGCAACCCTAATATTTATGTATATAATATCAGTTAAATCACTTTTCAACTTGTTTTTTTTTTCCCATCAAAAACCAAGTGAATACAGTCATATAATATAAAACTGCAATTTTACATACCACTTGTCATTTTAGATTTTGAAAGTAGGAGTGTGTGGGCACACAGATGTGAAATGTTTTTTTTCCCCTGTCATTATATTTGTGTAATTCTGATGGTGTTTTGTGCGAGTTTAAATTCATGATCAGGTTATGATATGAAACAGTGAGTCATCTTTGAATCACTCCTTTGCAAATGCAACTCAGAGAGGCTGTTTAACTCTTACATTTCTAATGTGCAGTTTTTTTAAAGCTAGATTTTTCATCGTCTCTCTAAAGCACACTTGTTTATAGACGATTTAGGAAAATTTTAACCTCTGGAACTGTAAATAAAAAAAGAAAGATAGACAAACAGCTTCTGGACAGCACTGGCCAGTGGCAAAAACAATGTGTGTTAAGGTTAAATTGCCCCGTTGGCAATTTTCTGTGAAGAATATCAGCAGGAAAGCACATAATCAATACACAGTCATGCAGAGTCATGTAGGCTGCAGGCCAGGATCATTAAAACTTCAACAACTTTCCTACAGTTTCACTCTTACTGATTCAGATGCACAAATACAGTTACTGCTGCTCTCCTGTCTGAGATTATTTTAGGTTATGGCAAGAGAAAGCTGACAGAAAAGATTGCATCATCCACAAAACACAATTTTGTCTAAAACTCTGGTACAAACCCAGTAAGCTGTCATTTTTAATAAATCTACAGCTCACAATGCTCAGGGATCGCATTTTTATTGTGAATTTACAATAGCGTAATACCATACTACTGTATCTATTTCTGTGATTTTTATTGAGAAAGCATGGAAAGGCAGTATGTGTTTTTTAAATTCAGCCTAAGATCTGTTTCAGTGCATAAAAATAAGTACGACAACACCCTCTAGTGGTACACAAGATTATTACATTAAAAGGCTAGAATAAGTTACAGTACATACACGCCCAGGTACAAATTAAACACAAATTAACAACCTCAATTTATCAATTATTTATTTATTTATTTACTTATTTATCTATCTATTATTTCATATATTGTATTTTCTTTGGCTTCCTTATATTTACTGCATTCTTGAGTCTTTGCACTCAAACTATCTTCCTCTGAGCATTAGGACAACACATCATGTCCTCTTTTAGACAGATTCATAATATCTCAATTGGGTTGGAACCTTTTAAATTATGTTCTTGAAAGAGAAAATGGGATTTTTCAAAGTTTGAGCTATTTTATTACAGCCACTTTCTATTTTGTGGAGCGCAACAATCTTTTGCTGCACTTTCACTTACAAATAATACACTATATTATTTGTTTTATTTATCATGAAGGCATGTGAAGTTCCCAGTCACATATATGCAAAATAATGTGAAATATGACTAGTTAATATACTTCAGAGATGTTTAACTCATAAAAATGTAAACAACCTGACAAAAGTCTTGTTGCCTATCTAAGATTTAGGAACAAAAAATAATAACTTGACTTCTAGTTGACCATTTGGTATCAGAAGTGGCTTATATGAAAGACAAAGGCCTCTAGATTACGCTTATTTTACCAAAATAAAATATGATCATGCCTTCATTTTAAATTATTTAATTAGGACAGTATGGTCTGACTTTGCTTAGACAAAAGTCTTGTCACTTAACAGAAATAATGTACAGTTTAGAATATAAAGTCATGGTGCAGTGGAAAAATAATTAATACTGTGTATGACTCCCATGAGTTTGGACGTCTCCATCCCTACATCTTTGCAATGACTCAAATCACTTATTATTAAAGTCATCTGGAATGGCAAAGAAAGTGTTCTTGCAGGACTCCCAAAGTTCATCAAGATTCTTTGGATTCATCTTCAATGCCTCCTCCTTCATTTTACCCCAGACATGCTCAATAATGTGTTGGCCAATCCTGGAGCACCTTGACCTTCTTTGCTTCCAGGAACTTTGATGTGGAGGCTGAAGTATGAGAATTAAGGAGCACTATCCTGCTGAACAATTTGCCCTCTCCTGTGGTTTGTAATGTAATGGGCTGCACAAATGTCTTGATACCAGGCTGTTGATGTTGCCATCCACTCTGCAGATCTCTCGCTCACCCTGATACTGAATGTAACCCCAAACCATGATTTTTTTCTTCACCAAACTTGACTGATCACTGTGAGAATCTTGGGTCCATGCGGGTTCCAGTGGGTCTTCTTCAGTATTTGTGATGATTGGGATGCAGTACAACAGATGATTCATCAGAAAAATCTACCTTCTGACACATTTTTTTAGTGATCAACTAAAGTCAAGTTATTATTTGTTGCTCTTACAACTGGGATTGACGACAAGTCAGGCAGTGGCAGCAATAATTGTGGCCAAAATTATTTAAAACATTTATCTCATAAGGTGGTCCCTACCACTTTCATTTGTTTTAATTTTAATGTTTACTTTATTATTATTATTTCTTCTAAATTAAAGGTAAAAAATAAGCAATGCACATTTACTTTTACAGCCTTCTTTGGTAATATATCTAAAAACAGTTGTTCTTTCTACTGAATCGAGTCAGTAAAAAGAGACTGCACACAAGAAACTGCACATTTGCATGTAATGTAATTTAATTTATTTGTAAATAACATGCAATTATGCGGCGACATGGTTGCTTAATTGACTTCTTTATCCAAGGAATGTACTTTGCAACGCGAAACAAGCGCATCGCAGTTCCTTTATTCCTTTATATTCCAGTGACACAAAAACCACATTATCATCATTTAAGTGTGTTTGCTTTGCAAGCCAGTATGAAGACAGTTGGAAAAATGAGTTGGCACAGCTCACGGCACAGCCAAGTTTGTAAGAACTGCCAGTAAATTATGCATTAAAGCATCATTGCGCAGACTGATTGATTGAATGTGTGTCTGTTTATGTGTGTGGTTTTGTGCCATCGTCTGCAAGCTGAAGCAATTGTGTGTGAATGGGGAGGATCGTGTTTCCGTTTATGTCATGTCCAATAAATGTGGCTTTGCACAATAATGACATCATCATCATCATCTTCTGTTAGCGCTCAACAGTGCCACACAGACCACGCAGGAGGCGTACAATGGCAAAGTCCACCTATCCAACAGTAATTGCCCCTGTCATAATGTACTGCTGTAGACCAAGTCCAGACTGCTGGCAGGCCATTTACCATGCTGACTTGTTTCCATGCAATTTGAGTTAACCAAGAAATGAGGTAACGGCATTGCTAATGGGGGTAAATGATGAGCATTGTAACTAGGCTTGCCTAGAAGGTCTGATTACCACATTTGACTATAGATTATTCATAAGGAGACAAAAGAAGGCTTGGAGAGAGCACTGGAGTTTGAGCACGTCTCTGTTTTGGGTCCCTAACTGCCCTGCAGTGCCACACAGGGCATTGTTAACCACAACCCTCTCTGTGTGTGTATGTGTGTGGACGTCAAGTCCTTGGCACTTTTATTTGAGTTCCTGTCCAAAGTTCTAGCTCTGTGGGTGACGCCAGCCTTGCCTCGGTCACACGGGTGTTCAGAGTTGCTCATTTACACTCTTTGTCAAAAACTGGACTGTGTGACTTTGTTTTGTTCAGGACTCTATATTTTCAAAATGTTTACTGTTAACAAACTTAGCATTCACCTCAGGGAATAAATAAATTGAAATAACTATAGAAATAACAGAAATAACTATCTAAATAATTTTCATAAATACAAGCCCAAATCCAAAAAAGTGCAACTAAATCACTCGAGAATATGTGATTTACAAACTCTGTTGTATTTAATCTTAATTTTATTGACAAAAGTACAAAGAAAATATTTTCTATGTTTTGAGTGAGCAAATAAATTGTATTTTGTAAATATAAACAAATTTTGATTTTGATAGCTCCATCATACTCCAAAAAAGAACTTTCCTTTTAATTACAATGTTTAATCATCTGGAAATTGAGGATTCTAGGTGTAAGTTTTTTACAAGAAAATTCTTTGTTCAATCTGACATAATTTTTTACTTCAGCCGCTCAACAGTCTGTGGTCGCCATTGTCATTTTCAATAGGAGACTGATATGGACTGCAGGAGGCCAGTCAAGCACGTTCACTCTGTGTCTACAAAACCACACTGTTGATGCACATGCAAAATGAGACTTGATGTAATAATCACAAATTGATGATAGCTGGATTTCTGTGCTGTGCCATTTGATCTGCTGCTCTTCATACCATAATAGAGGTTTGCTTTTTCACTCAGGAAAATCTTAAAGCTCCCTTTGGTCTTTGAGAATAAGAGCTCAATATTCTTTTTTTTCTGAAACAATATAAATTGTACATTCATCAGACCCCACAGCATACATTTATACAGTTTTATTTTTTGGTGGGAAATAGTAGATAATTTCTGTTGCCCCCTTAAAGAACCTGTGGCATCACAGCACAGAACTGATGTGTCGGTTTCACCATGAGAAGCAAAAGTAGTGCAGACTGAGTGGCAGTGGTTTTCTGAAGTACTGCTGAGCGTATCTGGCTTTATTTAACAGCACATTCAGCTGAGATCTTCTCCCTTGTCTTACAAAGACTGTAATCTTTACAGTCTCAATCTTTTCACAATATTATATAAAGTAGTAAGTAGTTCGGCATTAAGTAATTCGATTTTTAATTTCTTTGCCAATTCTTACATGACAAGTGATGAGCCATGATCCAGCTTTATGAATTAAGACTAAGATGCAATATCTACAGTACACCCTGTCCTGAAGCCCTCATGTATTACTAGATCACCTGCTTATTCTCTTTAACCTTTTCCCAACTTTAACAAATCAAAGACTCTTGATTTGATTACATTTAACAAAATGTTCTTTGGTGTTGATCAGATTCTATTCTGTTTTAAACAGCTCATTTATGGGGCAGACAACAATAAACTGCCAAAGTTTCTCATTGAACGGAAACATCAACTTCTCAACAACTGTTTCATAATTTTTAATGCTGAAATAGCTTTAATAAAGCTTCTTTTTTCAGGTTACACCAGACAATGCATGTGTGCCATATCAAATTTTAGAACACTATTTCTAAAGCAATCTTTGTTTCTAATGGCAGCTGCAATGTTGCAATGACTTTACCATTTAAAGGCTGACTATTTATTCAGACTTTTAAATGTTTTGAATTGCAATTTCTCCTATTCTTAAATAATGTAAGTGCAGCATCTATGTATATCAACAGTAAAGTCTTTAATAGTAATGTTCATTGTTGTGAACAGACTTCAGGTTACCATAGCAAAACTTCCAAATATGTGACAAACAAAAAATACAGAAATACTTTTTTTTTTAAAGTGGAGAGAACAGAATGTAATGGTGTGTGGTGAAAAACGGTGCCAAAAACAACCAGGATTAAGCATGCTAAATTTATTTGGCTAATAATAAACATTGAGGCTGACAGTAAGCGTTGTGTGAGGTGAGTGCTGTGGAGTCACCAGGCCGATTTGGGGTAGCACGTCCTGTACAGTAAAGTGTTGACCTCGAAGAGATCCACAGGGGAGCTAGTGTCCCTGCATCCAGCACTTCTCTCTAATGCAGGCTGACAGCATGAGAGCAGGGCTTGTACTCCCTGAGCCGAACTTTCTAATTGCCACTGCAACAGAAGGGGCAGCACAGAGTGCGTCTGTGTTCCCAGCAGGTCAGGCATGCTGGAGACGCTCTGTCGAAGACAGAATCATCACTCAGGTGGTGCAGCTTAGGCCTAGGCCACATTCACCGGCCCCATATAGAGCACAGCATTCATCAACTTTTGGCTTCTGGGGAGAAGGAGACCAAATGTGATGCCTGGGTCTGTACGTTGAATCCCCAAACAGATGTATGAGTGTCCTGAGGTTGCACGTGCAAAGTGTTTGACACCATCACTGCTCAGTTGTAAGAGTGATAGGGCTCAATACAACTTCCAAAACAAATGTCTGAGTCATTGGTCAAACATGTTTTTTTAAAGATCTGTGGCAGAAATCACTCTTTCGCATTTCTAAAAGTGGTCACTCCTATCAAAACTCATTTACTTAATTTGTCATAGCATTTTATTCCTTATGTCACTACAAATCCTGGTTTAAAGGTCAAATTTATAAATATGTAAATAAATAAATACATACATATTTGGGATCCAACATCCTTTGATCTAACTCAGTACAAGAAATTTGGAGAATGGAGAGATAAATCAAGGATGTCTCATTGTTTGGGGTACAAAGTTGATAATTTCTTCCCCATTTTCTAGGCACTATATGAGCCATATTATTATATAATTTTATTTGAGTTCCTGTCCAAAGTTCTAGCACTGTATAACTTTTTTTCACTGTTTAAGTGTTCACTACCAAAATAATTGAGAACCACTATTTGAGACACATCACTTCTTTTGTTGTCTAACATTAGGTTAAGACAACACAACATTTTTTAGCTGTTTTTATAATCACGGTCAGCCTAAACCGATAGTTCAGCCAAAAAAGCCAATTCTCTCATTGAATACTCATCCTTACATCATTCCAAATGCCTAAGACATTTGTTCATTACGGAATTAGGATATTTTAGATCTTTGACACCCCATAGACAGCTAGGGTCATGAGCTCAAAAAGTTTTATTCCGAAAACAGTTGCCTTCAGTGGTTCAATCGTAATGAATGGTATAAAGCTAAGAGAATAAAGCTGTTGACTTTATTTAACAGTTTCTTCTCTTCTGTGTCAGTTCCTGGCTCCCATGCATTGAGCTCTAAGCAAACAGAGAAAATAAAGTGATCTGAAACAACATGATTGTGACTAATTGAGGACAATGTTCATTAATCATACTTTATTTTAATGCACTGTACAATTCATGCTATTAACAAACTATTATCTAAGACTATTCACCTTATTCTCGGCGTACGAGAGGGCGCAGCCATTTAAACAATTTTGGCTGGAGACTTCCGGTCTCATTCACTTCAATTCATTTTTAGACGTTAAAAACTGCTCGTTCTGCTGCTTGATGTTGCAAACTAAGGTTTTCTTATTATATTATTCTATTTTGTCTGTATAGTCATGCAAACACTTGTTTGTAGAGCGAGTAGTTTGACCATTTCAGCCGTTTATTATTCCTAGTCATTTCTCCTATAGGCAACTGAATCGGAAGTTCTAAAACAATCGAAAAAACGAGCGCACTTCCGCATTGAAGAAACAGGTCAATAGGCTCAAAAACAAAAAGGTAGTAATTGTGTTTATAGGTATTTTGTAGGATTAAGGATGTAGAATAAGACCATACTTTATAATAATTCCTAATAAACTGTTAATATGTTAATAAAAGGCAGGTAATAAGCTAATAGGTAATAGTGTGAATTGTAACTTAAAGATGCAGTAAGTTGACACCCAATAGTTGAACTAGGTATTGCAATCCTAGATTAAAACACATTTTCACTTGGCTCCTCCTCTGACAACACAATGCAAGCGCAGGTTGCCAGATTGATGTTAATTGTGCCTGACTATCGAGCCAAGAGTAATTTGAACTGTTTTCTAAATAAAAGCAACGGCACACAATAGAAGAAATATTTTCCATACTAAAAGGAGTTTTTGTCCTAACCAACACCTGAAATCGATGATCACCTCAGATACACCTCATGTGCTTTATTTAGTATTAAATGCTAATAATGTGAGTTTGAATGCCATTTTACATTACATTTATTGCCATATACTGAAAGCAGCAGCAGATAGTTCACCTCAGATTTTGAAAATGATATAAACAGTTTGAAATTGAACTTCAGAACTGTGACTCAGTACAAGCCAACAAATATCAATCATTCAGCATATACATATAATAATGTTAAAGAGGTTTATTATGTATTAATTAGATTGTTATCTTTACCATTTCACTGGAGTGCAGTGTAGAATTCTGTGCTTCTGAATGGCTGTATTCAGGGCATGACATTAACTTTTTTGATCAGCAGCCACTGTGGCTAGTAGTTTTCCACCATTACTAGCCACTTGCCATTTTCACTAGCCACAATTTTGTTATTGGGAAAATATATTTTATATGCCTAAATTTGACTTTGGCATGGGTTGCGGCATGCTAAAATGACTTCATTAAGATTTTGTGTTTTTTCCACTTGCCTCATTCATTTAAATGTTTTTTTGTTTATGAGCTTACTCAATGAGCATAAGCAAATAGGTTATGCTTTTATAAAAAAAGTGTTGCATTGCAATTTACCTTTTTTTTCTCTGGCCACACCAAACTAATTATTTCCTTGCCACAAATTTTAAATAATATGTCAAAACAAGCAAAATACTGCTGTATACGTACACTTTTTATTCAACAAACAGCTGACAATTAAAAAAAAAACAAATGCACAGTGGTCTGTTCTGGCTTAAGATCACCAGTTAACTATGCATACAACCAGTACTGCCGCTCACTATACGCAGAGTACGCAGGTTGTGTAGGGCCTCAACTTCGGAGGGGGGCACCATCTTGGTTGCACAAAAAAAAAATAATCTATTAACATTTATTTAATAATATTAACATAAACCGAGAGTAAATAAAATACATATTGATAATATGTTGTTATATACATTTTTAAAAATTCATTTTATGACTACCACAAAAACAAACATGTGGCATATTTTTTTTCTGTGTACGCGCATAGACGCGTGCACGTGGCGTGATCCGGTCTACTTATCTTTGTGGCTGCTAGCAGCATATAATTATAATTGATGCAAGTTGCAGCTCTATGCCTGGAAAAAGACAACAGCAGTCTGGAGCCAAGAAGAGGAAAAAAGTACAAGATGATCGTGTGCATTACTTTCTGGTAATTTATGTCCATGAATAGAAAACATATTTTTGTTTGTTCAAGTAAATTAGTGAGGCTAACGTTTAAACTTCTCCACAACTGCACCAAATCTGCCTTATTTGTTGTTGTTTACGTTCAGTTTTTGCTTTGCGGCTCTGCATTGTGCTTAAACTATGGCAGCACATGTTCTATGACTTTTGGCGTTTGCCCCTCTTTCCCATGTTGCTGATAATTAAACTCAATTATTTTTATTAACTTGTGCAATACTTTACAATTCTGTTTACACACTAGCTAACGTTACATACACATACACATGCACTGCACAATTATTTCACTGTTATGTATTATTTATTATTATTATATAGTTATTATATTATATAATTAGATAATATATCATTCTTTGCAGTTATCATTGTTTACTGTTTTGTCTATTTCTATCCATTTCTTATTGCTGCAGTTGGTATTGCTTGTATAACTGCAATGACAATAAAGTCTCTTTAGTCTTTACATCAGTGCATTTGTGTGTTTTTAGGCCAGTTTTTCATTTTTGTACATTACTATATGAAATAACAAAAGTGACTTATTCTGTGATTTC
Source organism: Danio tinwini (assembly GCA_903798205.1). Taxonomy (NCBI): domain Eukaryota; kingdom Metazoa; phylum Chordata; class Actinopteri; order Cypriniformes; family Danionidae; genus Danio; species Danio tinwini. Next base: position 9,139,147 of record CAIGQZ010000690.1, on the reverse strand, counting down.
TGAAAGATCAATAATATAAAATGAGTCAAATTATTGTTAGCCATAGGCCATGAACTATTTTTATTGCATGAATCCATTAATGATGATTTTTTCTGAATGTTAAAGTTTTTGTTTAAAAATACACATATTTTAATACACTTTTTAATTCCTAAAAACCACAAATGTATTTGATTTATACTGACAGCAAGGCTCAGTGTTTGTCACCATAGATTATAGTGAGAGTTAAATCCACATTTAGGTTGTAGTTTAGACACATTATGAAGAGTGCTGGACTAACCCGTTGTTTTAATAATATGTCATGAGTTTTTTTCTTTAAATGACTAATTTCTTCTGTATTGTACATGCAGGTTCAGTGATAAAATTTGCCAAAAAAGAAGATGAGGTGTCCTGATCCAGCACTGCTTCAGAGACACCAGCAGCTGCACAGGTACAGACATAGGGTGCAGCACTGAGGACTTTCCCATCTCCACAGGTACAGAGAGGGTTTATTCCTTATCTTTTGTAAATGTTTGAAATTGGGAATGCTTCAGCAGAACACATGTCAGTGTTTATTTTAATGTAAACTATTATTTTGTATAATATTGAGTGTTTAAATGCATATGTATATAAATAAATAAATACATGTTTAAATACATATGTTTGTTTGTTTTTGTTCCTCTGGGGGGGCACCACACTAAAATTTCGCATAGGGCACCCTTTTGGCCAGCAGCGGCCCTGCATACAACAACATATTAAAGCAATATTAGTGTAAAGGATTATTATTAAACTATATTAACAAAAATAACAGCAAGCAAAAGAAAGCGGAAAAAAAAATCTGTGCGCGATAATGAAAGGATGATGCCGCACACACAGTTAATGTTAGGCCAATTAATAATCTATTCAAAGAATGGTTAAAGCGAAAGCGACAACAACTGCTGCTGCTTACAAAGAATCTCGCACCATTGAAGGACTGTGTCTGCACAAGTATCGTACTAGTTTCGTTTCCAGGCACGGTTGTTTTTGTCAGTCGTGCTGCTTCTCGATTCTAAGATCACATTTGTACGCATATAGACAAACGGTCCTAAACTAACAGTCTAATTTGTAATGACGACGAGCAGGCACTGGCAATTTAAAAATGAGTTTCAGCCAGCCAAAGTGGCTAGTGGGAGTGGCTGTCTAACCCTCCACAACCAAAATCTACCCGCATTTGGCGTGTGTTAAAGAGCTCCTATTATACATTAAATAGGGTCATATTTTGGTTGTAAGGGTCCCCAACAACAGGCTGATATGCATGCAAGGTCAAAAAACACTTTCATGGTGTTATAATATGCATTTATTTTTACCTAATTATCCCAGAGACTCCCATATGAATCGTTCAGCGATTCATTTGTTCCCAAACCCCTCCTTAGTACGAAGCTAATCTGCGCTGATTGGACCGATGACAGCCTGTTGCGATTGGTCGACACTGACAGCCTTCAGCGCGAGACAGAGTAAAATGCCTTGCACAGCTTATCAACAATATAGTAGTCAGAGTGCATACACGCTTCATATTAGTGGATTTTGGCTGCCAGTGGGTGAAGGGCAGTGTGATCGCCGTTCACCTAGTGCCAGTCCAGCTTGCTCCAGTCCTGACTGTTATTCAGACATCTCACCCCGAACCTAACCCTCCAGTCTCCCAGATTTTCAGGGACAGATGTTGGCAGGTATGTGTGTGCAGTTTTATTTTGAAACTTGACTGCTGCAAGTATGTAAGAACAGCTGACGATGGCCATAGCAATGACAAACAGCAGAGGATCGCAGGCTCACAAGCATTTAAATCCGTAAACAACGCGCCACGCGTCGCGTTTTCAACGTGGCTTGAGACGCAATATGAGAATATAAAGAGTTAACCATACAGAGGTTACAAGTAACAAAACACAATTAAATACATAATTTGCAAGCTAGAAAAAGCAAGGAGGCAACCATTTTAACCACTTACTTACATGTGAAATAGAGAAAGAAACTGATCCATGATGCACTGCTCCATGTTCTGACATAGTCCCTTACATCAATAGTCTTTTCTGATCCTTCCTTTAACAAAAGGCCGATCATTCTCCATTGTAAGTGTGTAGATTCCAGAAGCACTTGAACAGCACAATACTGGGCTATAATGCTGAGGTTTTTGCGAGCGCAACAACTGGGCGAAGTTTCGTATCGACGTCACTACGACGTCACTAAGACTCATTATCAAAACGATTCATTTAAAGTACTAGGAGTCGACTCTTTTATAAATGAATCAATATTTTTAAAGACTGTCCACTTTCAGATTTAAGCTTTAGCTGGATATTTCACTTCACTTAGAGCTGTGTTACACACTACATGGAAGGTCATTCTCAAAAACCCATAATAGGGGCTCTTTAATGTAAAGTCCTGGCTGTATTTAAATTTCTATCCGTGTTTCATCTGGTGTAAACAGCGGAATTGCTTATCACTGCAAATCTCTCTATGTACCGTGTTGTTAAGACCAGTGGTTACAATCAAGCGGCAACATCCCGCTCTCCCTTGTGACGTTAATACGGAAGTAACTGAAACTGCAATTCATAGAAATTTTGCTAAGCCTGGCTCCACAATAGAGCACATTTCTATTGACCCCAATGTTAAAATGGCCAACTTTACAGCAGAAAAAAATGTATACAGCCTGGTACAAAGAACGATTTTGGTGTATATAGCTAATATTACACTTCATGACACCTGTGAGGGGGAAATTTTTTTTATTATTCATCTGTTTCATCTGTCTGCATAATTAAGGGCATGTCCACTTAATTGACAGTTTTGCTGGGTGCCATCATGTCATTCCGGCTGATTAGCTGCTGAACTCTGCCTATTTTTGTTTTGTTTAATGTTGCTTTACACAGTCAATTGGCTTTTGGGATTATTTCTTAAAATTATCAGATACTACAGCATGCTCTGCACTTTAATGTGCTCACAAACCATTCAAGTGGTCTCCATTTCCTAGGTGAGTGAAATTCTTATATACTTATATACCATATAACATACACGTACAACCAAGCATGTGTGGTCAGAACACAAACAAATCACAGGTAAGTTTAAAGAAAAGCCAGTCTAAGCAAAATGCTAGCAGGCATCTGTAGTTCCGTTCATGCTCTGCCTCTTTGCCTTTTTTTGGTTACCCATGGTTGGCGCGATGATGCACGTACAAAATGGCAACGGTTGGCCACACCCACTTGTAGCTTCATTTGCGCTCTTCAGAAACCTATGAGTGATGTCACGGATACTACGTCCACATTTTTTTTACAGTCTATGGTTACAATGTAACATGCTCACCTAATGTTTACATTTGTAATATTTATATTATTTGCTAATTAATAACCATAACACCCACTCATGTGGAACTCTGAATCTGCATCTCATTTCGGGGCTGTTACTGTTCACTGCATTTTCAGTCGCAGGCACATGCTTTAAGAGCCTTCCTGACTGAATGAATGAATGAAATACGCTGTTTTTTCACCAACACAACCCAGGGTGCTAAAACATAAATGGCTACACTGGCATTGGCAGGTTAAAGAGACCAAAACAAAGAAAGCCATTCTGGCATGTAATCCAAATTTTTAAAGCATAATGTCTGACTTTAGCATTGTTTTTTGGATAAATAAGTATGTTTACTTAGCATATTTCTTAAATATCTGCAAACATATTATGGTATTTTTGTGCTTTAGAAGAGTCAAAAACTTACATACAGCACCTTTAAACTAAAGCGTTACCTTTACCATTAACTTTGTTGTTGTGAATTTAACTCTTAAATTCTTGTTGTGACATAGACAAGAAACGTCAGACAAATACTTTCCTGACCAGTCATCGCTTGCCATCTTTAAAAATGCAAACGGTGTCTTTGAGAATGTGTAAAGTCAGACTTCTGAAAAAATAAGAGTGTAACAAACCTTAAGCAAGCATTATAAAGGCATGAGTAGTGGTACCATTCCAAGGTGTATACAGAAGGCCTTATGTGCTTCTGTTTGTCACAGATTTTATGAAAGTTACATGGAAGATCATGTTTCAAACCAGTGATTCTGGCATAGGTGGCAAGCGGCAACCTCCTTTTAAACATACTAGTAATTTTTCATGACTTTTTTATAAAGCATTCCATATGTGGCATGGGTTGTCATCTACTTGGACTTTCCATAAAATGATCACTTCTTGTGCACTGACGCCCATTGCTCTTCATGAATAGCCATACATACAACAAATAATGCAGTCTGAATCGAGCATTACCATATCTTGCTTAGTAAACCAAGTGAGCCAGGACTGCCATTGGTGCCTCTTCAAAATAAAGTGACACCCTTGTGGCAGATTATGGCTATGTGTGTATTTGTTTCATAGTGATCTTTCTGTTCTAGTGCAGAATTGAAAAGAGCACTGAGCCCATGGCAAAAGGTGTCCTCTAAATTCTCCAAGTTATGAAATCCTCAGCAACTGCCAGGGTGTAAAAACTCTCCTGTTGACAGACAGACAACGCATTCCTCTGGCCTGAGCTGCGTGCCACCCCAGTGTTTGGAGGAGAGGCTTGCGTTTTTGCACATACATGCTTCATTTCTGTGAGTGGCCAATGAACACGTACACCTACTTAAGGGTCATTTTGCTTCCAGAAGCAGAGCACAGACTTCACTGCAGTGAGTGGGGAATCAAGCGAAAAATCTGAAATATTCCCAGCACGGACAAGGATTGATTGCTGCAGGCTGAGAGGTGTTGGATCCTCACCTTTCAGCCATACACAACATTTTCCACAGCCAGGAGAGTGAAATGCCAGCCTGACAGTGCTGATCCCGTAGTGGCCTCAGAGTGAGCAGTTGTTCATGCGCTAACTAGGTCATACATGCAAACACACATAATCACATATTGTGAATTATACTAACAGACTTATATATTACAACAATACTGAGGAAGATGCAGTAGAGAAAGCAGTAAGTAGAACGTCATTCATTAAATTTTTTTTAGAAAATTGTAAATGTTATATGGATGATGCGCAAACAAAATGGCAACAGTTAGCCACGCCCACTTGTAGCTTCATTTGTGCTCTTCAGAAACCTATGGGTGACGTGACGGACACTATGTCCGTATGTATTTTTTTACAGTCTATGGCTACAATGTAACCTGCTCACCTAATGTTTACGTTTGTAATATTTATAACTTTTTGATAATTAATAACCGCCCCATGTGGAACTCTGAATATGCATCTCATTTGTCCACTGCATTTTCGGTCGTGGGTTGTTTTCCACCAAGGCAACCCAGGGGGGCTGAAATATAAATATATATGGAAAGGTGCATCGTCTAACAATGAAAGTCATCTATGTCTTGTTAGTGAAGCTTGCTAATACAATAATTGAATAAATCTTTAGGCTATGGACATAAATTATATCACATTTTCTAACATATGTGGCGAACATACCAATGCAATGTCGCCATGGTCCCAAGTTCACCCCAGCTGCCTCTCATCACAGGAGATCAACACCACCTGGAGGTCATCTAAGGGCAGAGATATAAGCCACACGAGAACATCTATGAGTGAGCTTCATTTCACCTAATGACTCAAGCGCTAATCTCTGTCTCTCTCTTTTCTCCAGCGGACTCAAGCAGCTGACGGATGAACCACTACCCTATCCTGCACGGCCTCACTCCTTCTACCCGGATCACCTGCACGCTTCCCGGCCAGAAGAGCCCCTTTGCACCTTTTTATTGTAAATAAATCATCCTCCGGGGAAAAGTCTGCACCTAAATCCTCTAAACAAGTGTTTATTCCCTCTAACATGCCACAACTGGTGGAAAATGCAGGTAATTTAGAGTACATTAAAATAAAACAAACAGACTTACCCTGTGCAAGAAGAAACACGGTTCTAACTCATCCATCTTCTGTTTACAGACCCGGCATCCGCTCTCTCTCGCTCCCGGTCTTCTTCGTGTGCTGGTGGGAGACATGTCTATGGAGGAGGTCATACGCCACCTAGCGGAAACTACCACTAGACAGCAGAAGATCTCCGAGCAGCTCTCCGCTAGACAGGAGAGATTGGAACATCAGCTCCTCCAGCCGGCCGGACGAGTACCTTTCCCTGAGGTAAAAATTTAAAGTTAATTAAATTGAAAGTAAATGCCCACCAGCACTTAACCAAACTCAGTGACCTGGACAACATTGATGCCTACCTCCACACCTTTGAGGTAATAGCCGAGCGAGAAAAATGGCCAAAAGAACAGTGGGCAAGCCTACTAGCCCCGTTCTTGTCCGGTGAAGCTCAACAAGCTTATTATTCCCTGGAAGCTCCAAAGAATGAAGACTATTTAGTGCTAAAAAAAGAAATATTAGCCAGAGTGGGGATCTCCGCTATCAGTGCAGCCCAGCAGTTTGCGGCGTGGACATATGATGAGAAAACTCCGGTTCGAGCCCAAGCTGCCAAGCTCTCAGTTCTTGGCCATCTCTGGCTATTAGGGGGGGACCCCTCCGGTGTCCAGGTCGCTGAGAAGGTGGTTATTGAAAAATTATTACGAGCCTTACCTCGACGTTTCCGAACGCTTACCAGTATGCAAAATCCCGGATCTTTGGCCGCCCTGGTGGAAGCTGTGGAGTTGGTCAAAGCGCATGTGGCTCGCGATGCGGGAGAGAGAGCGGCTCTGCCACCCCGGAGGGTGCATCCACCATGGCGACCAGTGAGAGGTACATCCAGACCAGTCAGCAGACCGGGGGTCCCCAGCCCTATGGAAGAGCCAATGCCCACAGAGCCCCCTGTACATCGAACCATCCCCCCCGAAGCTCCCTCCCGAAAAGTTTTACTCAATGGAAAAACGCTGACAGCCACATTAGACACTGGCAGCGCCATAACCCTGGTACATCCTGGTATAATTAGATGCAAAAGAGAAAGTAAAGCCCGAATTCCGATTACCTGCGTGCATGGGGATACCCGCTATGTTCCAGCTCAGAGGGTAACAATCACAGCTAAAGCAGGCAGTTGGCCCATGGAGGTGGGGGTGGTTCCAGACCTCCCAGTACCTCTCCTCCTGGGTCGGGACTGGCCGGGGTTCGATGAGCTCTTGGCGCATCACAATACCACAACACCGCATCCCAGAAGACAGCCAAAACCACGGGCTCGACGGGACCACCAGCCAGCTTTGCTGGCCACCGAAAGCGACAAAGGGGGTGAGTCTACAATTTCTCTTAACCTATATTTTGATCTTTTTCAACAGATTACTACAGGAGGCGACTTTGGGAGGTCCCAGCGAAAAGATCAAACATTAAAGCATTGCTGTCCCCAAGTAAGAGCTGTAGATGGGAAGGACCGATTCCCCAATCCTCACCCCCTCCCACACTTTATAATTACGAGTGGTCTGCTGTACTGTGTCACAGAGAGGCGGGGGGAAAAGAAAACTCTGTTGGTGGTTCCGAGATGCAAGAGGGAGACCATACTAGAGCTGGCACATACTCACCCCATGGCAGGTCATTTAGAAGCAGGCAATACCATAAAAAGAATTCGAGATCGGTTTCACTGGCCAGGGCTGGAAGGAGACGTAAAAAGGTACTGCCAAGCCTGTGGCACCTGCCAGCAAATGTCTCCCCACCGACACCTGTGTTCTGTGATGTGTTCTGTGAAAAATCGGGCCGAATGTCAATCATCCATCATGACATTGTGACTCCACCTGGCACCATCGTCTGGCAAAGGCCTTATCAGGTGCCAAAAGCTCGCCGGCTGGCTATAAACGAAGAGATCAAAAAGATGCTGAAGTTGGGGATAATAGAACCTTCACGTAGCCCGTGGTCCAGCCCGGTGGTGATGGTACCGAAACCAGATGGCACCCTCCGCTTCTGCAATGATTTCAGAAAGCTGAATAAGGTCTCCAAGTTTGACGGGTATCCCATGCCTCAGGTGGATGAGCTGCTGGACAGGCTGGGTGGAGCCTGATTCATCTCAACACTGGACCTCACAAAGGGCTACTGGCAACTTCCCCTCAGGCCAGAGGCCAAGGAGAAAATGGCGTTCTCCACACCCGGAGGACACTGGCAGTACCGGGTTCTTCCCTTCGGGCTCCACGGGGCCCCAGCCACGTTCCAAAGAATGATGGACATCTTGCTACGGCCCCACCAGCCATACACAGCAGCTTACCTCGATGATCTGGTGGTCCACTCAGAGTCATGGGAAGAACATCTGTCCCGTCTGCGGAGGGTGCTATTGGATCTACAACGGGCTGGAGGGGGGTGAGATATGTGGTGAATATACCAATGCAATGCCGCCATGGTCCCAAATTCACCCTAGCTGCCTGTCATCACGGGAGATCAACACCACCTGGAGTCCTTCAAGAGGCAGAGATATAAGCCACACGAGAACATCTACGAGTGAGCTTCATTTCACCTAATGACTCCAGCACTAATCTCTGTCTCTCTTTCCTACAGTGGACTCAAGCAGCTGACGGATGAACCACTACCCCATCCTGCACGGCCTCACTCCTTCTCCCCAGATCACCTGCACGCTTCCCGGCCAGAAGAGCCTCTTTGCACCATATCCTCACTTTTGCACATTTTTATTGTAAATAAATCACCCTTTGGGGAAAAGTCTGCACCTAAATCCTCTAAACGAGCGTTTATTCCCTCTAACTCGCCACACATAAAATTAACAAATTTGTTCATGTGGCCTGACAGACATTGGTGTACACTAAAATAAAAATTTCGGACAAAAAAATTCTAGAAAATACAAAACCGAAAATGCTTTTAATAATCAATATCATTGAAAAGTATTAAGTTACATTTGACACAATCATACAAATTCAAATTGTCATTAGTTGGTCATATATGCTGGTCACCAGTGTTGAACCTTTTGCTAAAGTCATTTTGATATGCTCCTTTGTTTAGTTGCACTATTTACATTTTTTTAAATTTAAATTAATAGTTTATCAAGTCTTTCTGCCTTGAAAGTTTTGATCTTGATTTAAATTTTTTTCATTCATTCATTCATTTTCTTTTCGGCTCAGTCCCTTTATTAATCTGGGGTCGCCACAGCGGAATGAACCGGCAACTATTCCAGCATTTGTTTTACGCAACGGATGCCCTTCCAGCCGCAATCCAGTATTCAATTCAATTCATGTTTATTTATATAGCGCTTTTCGCTATTTAGATTGTATCAAAGCAGCTTAACATAGTTCTAGTAAAGTCCAGATTTCACAGTTGAAGTTCGGTTAAGCTTAGTTCAGTGTGGTTTAAGTTTCACTGCTGAAAGTTCAAACACTGAAGAGCAAATCCACCGAAGCGCAGCTCCACAAGTCCCGATCCGAGCAAGCCGGTGGTGACAGTGGCGAGGAAAAAAAAACTTCACCAATTGACAAAGTAAAGAGAAGAAGCTGATCATGGAGAAGCTGCAGATGTGAGTAGGTCACCGGTGGGGAGTCAGGCTGGCCCAAACAATCAGTGCGGGGGCTTGTCTTTCACGGTTGTCTTTGAGGAATCAGTCTCATGCACTCCATTCCTCCATGACGACCACAGCATCAGCTTAGAATTACCCAGGACCAGGATTATGGATATCTTGGGATCATCCCTTCACAGGTTCTAGATCGCATCAATGGTGCTGCATAGTTTCTAGGGACCTTAGAATGAGTATCCCCAGGTGGAAATAGAGAATAAAGAAAATAATTTGTGTAGCCGCTGTTCATAATGTATTTAAATGAGATGCAAAAATGGAGTGTTATAAATGAAAATTGCAGTTATATAAAGAAACATAGAAACAAACATGTACTGGGAAACATCTATGCTGTCATTCACACACTCATACACTACGGTCAATTTAGTTCACCCAATTCACCTATATTGCATGTCTTTGGACTGTGGTGGAAACCGGAGCACCTAGAGGAATTCGGAACACTGGGAGAACATGCAAACTCCAACTAGCCCAGCTGAGACTAGAACCAGCAACCTTCTTGCTATTATTTTTTTTAAGTTATTTGTTTATGCTTGATATTGTAGCTTGTTGAACATGTAGCCTGAAGCCTGTTCAGTCTGCCAAGTCCTCTAAAGTGGTCAAATTCAGGATAGTCTTTGCAGAAGTTACCACCTCTGCTTCTGATATTTCTTTCCTGTCAAGCCAGTCGCTGTTTTGTCAAAGTCTGCCATGTTCAGTCCTGATAATCCAGAATCGGTTAAGTTCACCCAAGTCACCCCATTGACAGCACAAGTAACATTATGCTCTTGGAATTATATGGGTAGTAGGTCCCCTGCCAGAGAGTAAAAAACACTTTGTTCAGAGGCCCTTCATGCACGAGCACTGGAGAATCCAATCTGCCTGCCCTTCCAGTCTTGTTTTGAGCAGCCTCTTCCTGTCATGGAGGCCAAATCTCGAGCAGCAGACTCTCCCTGTCATGGAGGCTCCACTGTATATGATATGGCAGCAATCCTTGAGCAGCCAGTTTCACCAGAGTCTTGTCCAAAGTTGGACTCTAAGCCACCAAGTTTAACCAGAACTGATCATGGAGTTTTGGCCCAAAGCCACTGCTACCCTGGAGTCATCAAGGTCATCTGCTCTATCTGCCAGTGCAGCTGAATTTATTTTCAAGTCTGTGTTTAATCTTGTGACTATTGTGACCTGATAATCTCATTCCAATACAAAGAAAAAAACGTGTACAACAAATTGTCAAGGACAGGGTACATAGGGAAGACCAAGGAGCAGGTGTAAGCAATCATGTAAATGAGGACTAAAGATCTAAACAAGGTAAACATGGTAAAAGGAAACAAGGTGGCAGGACCACCAACACATGGCCAACACAAACAAAGGCACAGCCACATAGTGACACACACAATGAACACAGATACACACTCTGGTTGCTGAGGGTGAGCTGCAGCTGACCTCTGCTAAATGTGTGGAGGTAACAGAAAAATAAATTTTCCTGTGCCTTCCATCTTCGATGGAGCCTTCCAGCCTTGCCTTCATGTGCCTCTGCTGATTTCATCCACCCCTAAATAACCTTTACTGACTACTGTCTACTATCCAGTCTTGCATTTTTTATATCTTTTTTTTTTCGCCAGTTACACTTCTTCTTTGCCAGCAATGGATCTCCTTGGCTTCTCACATCTTTGTTCTCTGCCAAACACAGCCAGTGCATTGGCCCTGTACTCACTGGCTCCCTCCAGCCCCTTAACTCTTCCCTCATGCACTCCACTATTCAACAAGGATACACCTCAGATCTTTCAGATCCCAGCTCTGTTCTGGCAAGAGGATCCTTTGGCTCCAGCTCAGATCTCTAAGCCCTGGACTTCAACTTGGCCCTTCGGCACTTGTGCTTCTCATTGGCTTCATGCATCTACACTAAGGCTCCGCCAGTCTCCCTTATCCCTACACCATGTCTAGGTCAAACATTGACCTGTTACTGCCATGGTATTTTACTGCTCTGGCTGCACCTCATTGCTGTATCCCAAAGAGTAAGTCGGGCTCCTCCTTCCCTCAGTCACAAAAGCTCCCTTCTCCATTTGGTCCCTTTATGTTGGCACTGCAGGCCCCCAATTTCATTCCAGTTCTCCACTTTCGGAACTGAGTCTTCAACTCTCTGTCTCCATTTATCTGCCTCCTGGTTTTGCCATCCAAGTTTTTACCACTATTCCTCCTTCTATCAACTTCGCCATGGGGCTTCTTCGTGGCTGTATTCTGGATCCCTACCTGGCTCCTCCTTCTCACTTTCCTTCTCTGGCCCTTCCCTCTGTCTTCTCTGCCTCTGGTTTCTTCTGATGGCACTTTTTCCTGTATCCTGCCCTATCATCTTCTTCAGGACCCCCTCACTCCTCTGTTTTACATTTTCTTTTTTTTCTTTTTTTTGATTAGGGGAGTAATGTCCCAATGCACTGTTTAGTGTAGGTCTAGTGTTCCTTGTTCCTGTATTTGAGTTCACCATGTTTGTTCGTTTTGTTCCCTTTTCCCACTTTCTATAAGTTCTGATTAGTTTACACTTGCTGTCTTCTCTGATGAATACTCCTTGTCTATTTAAATACTCACTTATCTCTGTTCATTGTCTTGTGTAATCACTTTTTGAAATAGAGGTACCACATGTCTTTGGACTGTGGGGGAAACTGGAGCACTCGGAGGAAACCCATGCGTACAGGGGGAGAAACATGTAAACTCCACACAGAAATGCCAACTGACCAAGCTGGGGCTCGAACCAGCGACCTTTTTGCTGTAAGACGACAGCGCTACTCACTGCACCACCGTGTCACCTAAAGATTATTATTTTACACAAAATTACAATTCCTTGAATTTACAGTTCTTCAGCCTTTAATGCATGCAAAGTGATATAGCATGTAGGCCTATAGGCCAAAAATGACAAGTATGCAAAATATGCAAATTGGTGCAGCTGATGATATTTATATGACCAAAAGTAAGATAAATGTCCAACAGCATGTTATATAAATCAATGAACACACACAATACAATTTATTATTATAATTTTATTTAAATTTTTTTTTTTGCTTTCTTTATCATTTAGGTAGATGCTTAAAAAACTTTAGTTTCTTTGCCTTTGCTTGAACAGTATGGACTGAACTTTTTTGTGGTATTTTATATATTTTATTCTTGTGCAAATAAACTAAATATAAAAGATGTTTCAGCTGAGTGTTCATCTTGACATCTACTAACAATATAAAAGTTACTCTTATGTTTGTTTTATACAAACATGCTAGCTTTGGCCAGGTGTAGCCAAGTTCAGTCATATATAGAGCTGCAGTCCTGCAAAATTTTGATCCAGTCTTGAAAAAACCTCACCTGCCTGCATGAAAAGCACAAAAGAATCACGATAAAGATGAATGTTGAATGTGCTATTAAAAGAAATGTATTAAAGGTTCAAATGACATCTGTCAAAACCAGATTTGCCATTGAATCCTACAGTATTTGCTATTCAGGCTAAGCATCTTTGTGGTGTGTGGTTTTCTGGCTGACTGATTACTTATCCATGATTCTGTGAATCTGCAATTAAGAAGGTCAGAGGTCATGACCACACTGACAGAGAGGTCCTTGTGTGTCAGGAGCAGGCACTAATTAGTTCCTCCCTGCTCTGTATGTGAGATCATGGCATTTTATGTGAAAACACATTTCACAGACAATGGGTATAATTAGGGGGCAACTGGGCAGATAGGAGTATACAGACATATTCTCTGCCTACAGGACCATTGTATTGAAGAGTCTGGAAACAGACAGCAGGCAAAAAGACGACAATAGACAAATGAACAAGGAAAAAAAGAGGACCCTAAGACACAGTGTCCCAATTCGATAATGATTTCCCATGTTTAAAAACCTTGGGCTTGAGAATGGGGTTTTTGTACAATGGCACAAAGCGAGCACATGGACTGATGGAGGAAGTTGGAAAGGAGAGAGAGAGAGTTGTGGTAAACCTCACTGTTTGGTGTGAGAGAGCATGGGAAATGCGTGGGACCAAACACGGTCATGGTAAGTGGTTCTGGCCTGTCACTTTGGGGCTTGTCCAAATCTGACATAGAATGGGAACCAATGTCCAGCAAATCACTCCCCAATCAGCCTGACCAGCCGCTCATCTTCTGCTTCAGGCCAAAGCAAAGACGCTCGTTGATATTTACGGTTTTTCATAGCATCATTGACAGACATTAATGTTTCTCTTCAAAGTGCCTGAAATGGAACATGCCTTCCTGTATAGGATCTGATTCTAGCACTGCTAAGGTAACTCACACCACCCACTGAAGCAGACAAGAAGAAGTCTTCCCTTAGGCTGAGGAAGCACCCTGCCGTAATGATTGCTTACAGCTCAAGTCAAACCTTGGCCAAGGTCATTTTAAAGATGTATTTACTATTTAATGTTGGCATGTTCAATGTTCAGTCAAAGAAATGCCAGAAGGAATGAGCATTTCCTTTAAAAAGGAGCAAGACAGGTGCTGACAGGTTTCACACACCTGGAAAGTGCACAAGTCTCTATATATTTAAAAGACTATCATTTTGCATCTTTTAAGCTCAAATATCAATCCATGGAAATGATGGCACTGAGTAAACATTATTATCATATTGGTGAATGATTTGAATCCACAACAGTCTTCAGGAAAATCAAAACTAGGACGCTTTACTAGGTGTTTTAAAGTGATGACAGAAATGCAGCCACCAGGGGGCAAAATGATTTCAGTTACAACAAACTACTACATTTTGTGCCCTCTTAATCGACACAGTTGATATTTTTTCAGTGTACTGTGCCTTTTAAAAACACAAGGACTAAACGTTTTAACAAACACATTGACAGATAACCAAAAAGCTTCACTTAATAGCAAGATACATCCCAAAACTAAATCTGTTTATTTTGAGAACTAAACTGGACCACCAAAACCATAGCCAGATATTTTTCTCAAAAGAGTTTCACTCAATGACAAATCACAAAACCACATTTTTATTCTATTGGCACTCTCAATATAAAGTGGGCTGATAATAAATATCATTGCAGTCTCAGAGCAGCTATTATAACCACACAAAAGACGAATGAACGGTTTATGTAGACTGTTTATCTAGTCACTTTTCTATTTCAGCTACTAGCCTATTAATTTTCATTAATTTACTCCATTGACTGTAGCTGAATTCCTCACACCCCTTCAAGTATTTTGTTATCCTATGTGATAATGACATTGATGATTGCAGATGCTGCGGCCAAACTAATCGAAATCAGAAAAGCTGGTTGCAATGAGTTATGGCAAGCCATTAACAAAACATGGAGCACTTTCTGGAGTGGATGAACAAAGTATAAATAGATGTCTCAGAGCACAACAACCGAATGCTTCATCAGAAATGTTTGGCATTACATCACTGCCTGTGTGAGAGAGACTCTGGAGTTACCAGACGCTCTCTGAGCCAGCTATTATGGTTTGTACTAATGTTCTGGTTTTAAAATCCAAACATTCTCAAAGCTGTTATTTGCTCTCCCTTTTTCCTTTTACTCAGAAATTCTGTCTCTCTTTCAGCAAAGTGCCTCTGTCTGTAGTGAGGAGAGACAGATTTCACAAGGCCTGTTACTGTGTTTGAGACTCTTGGGACTGTTCGATGGCAGAAATCGGTGCACACGCATACTCACGTGCGCTCTAGATCCAGGACTGAACATGCTGAAATTTATGGAAATATTGCATCTTGTCTGGATTTGAAGGTTGGAGTTTTTTTTTATTATAGGTAACAAATAACTCTTTTCATCTGTGTGATATGGGTTATTTATCTGATTGTAAAATTGAAAATGACAATGATTAAAGGTGCAATAGGTGATCTGCCAAAATGCTATGCGTTAGCATAATTTCTTTGAAAACACAGTCCCTCCCCTGCCGTCTAAAGCCACGCCTACTTAAATCACGAACGCGTACATTAAAGATGACAGCAGACAACCCACTAGATTATGTCATTCATTTTATTCGCCACTTAGAAAACTTTATAGTAGTTTATAATACTACAATTCTGAAAAAACTTCATTATATCTAGCACATTTCAGTTGTGTAGCAAGCAAAACTTGTCATAACGCGCAATATTTCATGCATGGAAGAATCGCATGGTGGTTGACTGGCGGAGTGCAGGAATTACATTTATTACTAAGCCATACGTGCATGCTATTTCAGACTGAATATTCAGAGTAGCATGGTAAACAATATAGGGAGCGCGTCACAGGTTGTCATTGTTCAAAAATAAACCAATGTGAATATAAAACCCAACTTGACCTCAGTAAAGCAGGCTAGGCGGAATTGAGCTATTTACTTGTTTTGTTGTTAAACTAAATAAAAATCTACATTATCGATGCTGTAAAAGGTCCCTAATGAAAATGAAAATAGTCACATCAATCTTTCGCCGGAAGATTTCAGTGGCTGAACACTTCTGTGCATATAACCCATTCGTAAAACAACACAATCTACATCAGCTTTGTGTGACTAAAATAGTTTTAAAACAACATAACCTGTCTAAAAGAAATAGTTCAGCCATGGTGTCATCCTTCCCCCAGCGTGCAAAAGTAACTCCAATATTGATTCAGGATTTTAAATAGTTTTGATTGAGCATCAGTTTTTATCGCTGTGCACGTGAATGGAAGATCCAAACGGCGGATCTGCGTGAACGGGGTGCGCAGATATACAAATCTACATTTGTTGACAGACAGTTTGGGTTACCTATCAGAATTTTGGGAATTGTCGGCCCGACAAATTTTAATTTGGATGAACATTTTTTAGTCTTATGCCTTACCCAGAATATAAAAGACATTTAGATCATTTACTTTAATCATTACTATTGGAATGTGGAATATGAAGAGACTTTCAAGCAGCACAACAAAAATGTTTCTGAAGACAATCACCTACTGCACCCTTAAGAGACTTTATCAAGAATTGGGTTTAGGGTAATTCTTAAAACCACGACAGAATGAGCCACAAACCACTTACAATTAATATACAGCTGTGATCGTCAACACTAGCAGGCACATCGGCACATCTGACGACTGTAGTAAAAAACAGACCCTCTGATTAAGCTCTAAATAATGCTTTGATCCCAGTCTTTGCGTTCAAGTGCCTGCCCAGACTTCAAATGGAATGAGTGTTCCTAATGTATGGTATTGACATATATTAAAGCTGAGATGTTTATGTCCTCTTTATCACACACATGCACATGACCAAAAACTCAACAGATCTGTTAGACCTACCATCACTGCATCACATCTGTTCAAGCTATAAACTCACCTGAAAACCTCAGTTAAAACTTAATCTTGTCACCCTGAGTACACATTCTTATTTATCCATCATTACAAATGCAGAGTGAAATTGTTTGCCTGCAGAGTGAATGAACAAAGCCAAATGTTAAATATTGGGGAAATTTTGCATGCTTAAGAGTGCCAAAAGCAGAAATGCCCTTGAAGAAATTCCAGAGCAAAAATAACTGAAATATATAAACAGCGAGGTATTATCAAGTAATGTTATTACATTGTGGTTCTGGCAGTTAACAGCACTATAATTTAAGCTTTTGAGAAGGTGATTTTCAAGGCAGCATGGTGATGTAATGTTTTTGAAGAGACCTTCTGATATTTTGTTTACCACAAATTGAGAAAATGAAACTAATAACAATAATACTACTATCTTATAACTGATACCACCATTCTCATCTTTGACTGCAATCTAACACTATTGTTTTTAAACAAGGAATTGAACAGAAAAGACCACATAGTATTTAGAGGAATTAAAATGATAAAAGTAAGTGAAACATAAAGAGGTGCTTCGAGTAGATGCCCTATTTATTAGTTTGAAAATAAATATGAGGCTGTGAAGGATGGATGTAGGCTACAGTTCATTCAGTAGGTGGCATTTTGAAAAGTTTACAAAAAGTAAAGCTTATGTTTGGGGGTTTTTTGACAGAAGAAAGACAGTCACACATTGAAGAAGCTTCGCACTGTTTCTTCATAGAGGAAAAATGTTCTTTTGATGTTTAATTACATTTAAAAATGGTAAATTTGCATTACTGCTACAACCCGTTTTGGAGGTTTACAGTAAAAATACATGGTTGTATGTTAGGGTGAAATGTTTTTATTGTTCTACACTAAAACAATAGTGGGGTGGTACCTTTTCAAAAGCTTTTAAAAAGGTACCACTTCAGTGACAGCTCTCGTACCTGTATTTCTGAGAGTGTAAATTAACATTAAGTGACATTGTATTATTTTATTCACATTCCAGAATAGAACTGAATGGAGTATAAACTATCTGTTTAATATGTAACTTTAGAACATCCAAAATTCTCCAATTAAAAGGTGACAAGTGATTTCATTTCCGAGGTCTTCTCTTCTGCTTAGCTATTTTTGGGGATGGTTAAATATATACTGGAATTCGCATTTCGAATGGCGAGCCAACCGCATGCATGTGGGAAATCAAACGTTATTATAGCAATTCAGAGCTGAGAGAGAGAGAGAGAGAGAGAGAGAGAGAGAGAGAGAGAGAGAGAGAGAGAGAGAGAGAGAGAGAGAGAGAGAGAGAGAGAGAGAGAGAGAGAGAGAGAGAGAGAGAGAGAGAGAGAGACACCGGACGGACGGACATATGAGCTGTCATTCCACGCGCGGGGGATTCGGCGCAAACATTCCCGCGCGGCGGGAGATAAGGAGCGACTGGCTCTGTTGGCACATCGCCGTGATGCCTGTTGAATGCCAGTCATTTCTAAAGCTCCCGGCCGAGCTCTGGTGTTTATGCACTAGTGACTGTGGAACCGGCAAACGTCCCGGTCAGCTTCATCCAAACCATCTCGCCTGTGCACATCTGCCTCTCTGTAGCCGCTAAAAGTTTGAAGCCTGTGTCTAATTACGCCGTTTTGGACTCGAAACATCACATCTAATTACGGGCGACGAGTCTTCAGCAGAAGCAGCCCCGATGAGAGACAGAGCTTTCCGTGAGCGAAATCTTCAGTCCTGCACGACAGGTCCAGACCTCAGTCAGTCCCCCAGCACGAGTGGCTTGCATGCGTGGGACGAGCAGCAGTTGTTTATGGTTTATTCTGTTCTCCTCAAAGCACATGTGTCACGCTCGATGGAAAAATAGCAGATTCTATGGACACACACACACACACACACACACACACACACACACACACACACACACACACACACACACACACACACACACACACACACACACACACACACACACACACACACACACACACACACACACACACACACAGAAAGAGAGACTGAGATGACTGGACACTTGGCTCTATCCAAATATAGTTTCAAACCTCAAAAAGCAAAGGCATGTAGCTAATGGAACAGAAAATAAGTTTATCTTGTTGTTTTGGGTCTTAATTATGTAATTATGTTCACCATATTAAACTAATAAACTGACAGAAAATATCCAAAGGCAGTCAACTTCTTTGGCAAATCGAAAATGTTGACTTTTTATTGTTATAATCCATAGTTTCGGCAATCATGTGCCATTCATGACATAAAGTCATATATGCTGGCAAAAACTGACACTTATTTACAGACTTTTATATGGTTGGTGCCAGGGTATGAAATTATGAAAAAATGAAAGTTAACGTGGGTAATGGTTCATAAAATAAAGTTTCATCATTTTGTATGTACAACCCCAAATCAGAAAAAGATGAGACAGAAAACACAAATAAAAAAAGAAAGTAGGGACTTCCAATTTTGTCTGGTCCAATTTTTTTCATTTGTAAATATAGGTCTTTTCCTGTCATTCAGACCTGCAACACATTCCAAAAAAGTTGGGAAAGGAGCAATTTAGAGCGAGTAATCAGGTAAATAGGATAAACAATGGTGTGGTTTAAAACAGATGATGTCAACAGATGATTGTAATTATGATTTGGTACAAAAGAAGGGTCCAAGAAAGGTTTAGTCCTTTAGAAGCAAAGATGGGCCATGGGTTGCCAGTTTGCCAACAAATATGTGAGAAAAATTTCTAAATGTCTAAAAACTATGTTCCTCAAAGAAAAGACAGGAAGCCATTTGAATATTTCACCTTCAACAGTGCATAACATAATTAAAAGATTCAAGGAATCTGGAGGGATTTCAGTGCATAAAGGAAAAGGGAGCAAGCCTAAGCTGACCAACCTTGATCTCCGATCCCTCAAATGGCACTGCATCAAGAATAGTCATTCATTTATAAGTGATATCACCACATGGGCCCAGGACTAAACCTTTGTCAAGTACCACAATGCGTAATTACATTCACAAATGATAAAACTGTATTGTGCCAAAACGAAGGCCTTTATTAACAGTGTCCAGAAGCACTTCTCTAAGACTTCTTTGGGCTCTGAGGCAACTGGGATGGACCATCACATAGTGGAAACCTGTACTGTGGCCAGTACTTCAGGTATTTATGAGAGAAATGGACGCTGTGTGCTCCGAACCAAAAAAGAAAAAGATTCATCCAGACTGTTACCAGCAACAAGTCCAAAAGCCAGGGTCTGTCGACATAGGGTTGTGTCAGTGCCCATGGCAAATTATTGCTGAAAAGTACATAGAGATTTTGGAGAACAATATGCTGCCTTCTTTTCCAGGGACTCCCATGCATATTTCAACAAGACAATGCAAAACTGCACACATTACAAAGTCCTGTTGCGGAGGAAGAGGATACAGGTACCTGACTGGCCAGCCTGATCGCACAAGGAAACGTAAGTATTTGACGTTTTGTCAGTTTAGTGGCTAATTCGTACAAATTCGTACGTGTTCAGTCGTACGAAAATGTATGATTTTAAAAGGAGGCGTGGCACCCAACCCCGCCCCTAAACCCATCCGTCATTGGGTGATGAGCAAATCGTACTAATTTGTACGAATTAGATCGTACAAATTCAAATGAATTAGCCACCAAATCAAAAAGTTACGAATTGCCGTGAGATTGCGTTGGACTGGCCTGTCTGCAGTCCCGACCTGTCTCCAACAGAGAGCGTGTGGCGCGTTTTGAAGCGCAAAATACAACAATGAAGACCCCATACTGTTGCCCACCTTAAGACTTGTTTGCAGGAAGAATGGGACAAAATTACAGCTGAAACACTTCATCACTTGATGTCTTCAGTCCCTAAACTTCTTTTAAGTGTTGTGGAAAGGAATGGCAACATTACAAAGTGGTAAATGGTTTACTGTTCCAACTTTTTTTTAACGTGTTGCAAGAACCAAAATTGGAATACGTGTTTATTTAAAAAAAACAACAACAATAAAAATCATGAGAAACACATTAAATAATGTTTGTTGTCTTTTTTTTTGCGTTTTCCATACTGGCTCTTTTTCTGATTTAAGGTTTTGATGTTGTAATTATTGTGACAGGATGCTTGCAATCTGATTGTTATTATCAGACCATTTGCCATGATTTAAATAATACAAATGCTCGGTTTGTTTCAAAGATAGATTGTATTGCTTCATAAGATCATATAATCATTTTATGACTCCCAAATTGCTACAGAATAGCATTATAAGGATCACCAAGGATCATGATTTCAGCTAAAAATCATATGTTAAATAAGCTAGAAAAATTACCTACATCTTGGATTAAAATATCATGGGAATGGGATCAGTTTTGTTTATATCGAAACATTTAACATCTAGCTTTTTTAAATCTAAGCATCACATCCCGTTTTGAAAATCCACACAGCAAAAAAATCAGTGTACATGTAACTCAATTTGAGTTTAACTTAACACTCCTTGGGTGTACATATGACTTGGGTGTAAGAGTTTATTCTTACATCGAACTGAGTGTGCGTTACCCTGCAAAGTGTTAATATATTACCTTTTTTCCTATATTATCAATTGGTGTGCGTGTGAAACATAACCATGATCAAATATGTTGAAAATAGTTTTAATTTATGAAATGTTCATTAATCTTTTTAGAAATAATTTCAATACATTCAACTCTTTGCATTTTAAAATTAAGTTTAAGTACAACATACTGGTTTGATCACTGTTTGTCTGAAAGAACCGGTTTGAGTAAGAAAACTGGACTTTCCATTACTAGTGGGAAATAAACTGCATATTAGGTTAAACTCTTAAATATACGCTCTTTCACACTCGTGGATTAAAATGTATTCCTGTTTTAACACTGAACAACACCACAAAAAAAAAAATCACACTGTATATTTAACACTGGAATTTTTGCTGTGCATACTCATATGCACTCTATGAGTGCAAAATATGTTCATACGAATGTAAAATGCAAAAGGAGTTTAGTATATAGTCCTGACTGTTTTTTATCACACAGTAAAAGTGAATGAGGATGAATACCCTCAGAGATTTAAATTCATGGCAATCTAGTGCCTCATCACTTTTCAACCAAAACCATTTATGTTAAAACTGAGCTGAAAAGTAAAAAGCCTTTTACCTTTTAATGGTGGTATAAAAACTTTCTTAAACTCTATTATGGTTTGCTGCAGTGGGGACCTGTCTGTTATTAAAATGTCTTACCCTCTGGGTATTTTCAGAAATCATTCTCATTCTCAGCTGCATACTAAAGCAGTTCTCTAAATGAAACTAAAACCCAATGTTCACCAACCAGAGCTTTTTAAATATAGTATAATGTGTGCTGACTTGAATTTAAGATGAAGACAATTACCCTCAAACTTAAAGGAATGTTTCAGCCAAAAATGTAAATTGTCTTAATTACACACTTGACATAAAAATGCATTTTTAAGACTGTTTTGATAACAGCATTCTAAAAATTATAATTTTTGTAATGTAAGCCTTCAAAAATGTAGTAAAAATGAGTAAATGACAACAGAGTTATGATTTTTTGCAAACATGTCCCCTTAAGATTACATCATCACTTAAACTGGAGGAGCATTGTAATATGTCATCCAAGAGTCAATTCGCCAGATTCTTGCATGCTCAAAATAACATTTTTACGGATGGCATTGGCTTGTCATTCCCAATTTCCTTCTTATTCACAAAAATGCAAACCCTTCACTTAAACATCTAAACAGAACTCTGCAATGTCGAAACATTGTAATTTCAATTTGCTGGTCCAAATCATTACACAAAATGCAGGTATTTTAGGTAAACTGTTTTTATTATTTTTAACATACTAATTGCAAGGCAAATTCCCTTAATTGTAGCCCCAGACTCTGAAATAAACAATGCTGAAAAATATAACCACCAATTATGGTTTTCAAAGTCCTGATGTGGTATTTGTGAAGCTTTTTGCCAAGTCTGTTTTCATGTTCTTCTCAAGTTACTGCTTAACATAGTTTCCCTGAATCATTCATCAGCACACTGCCCTTAATGAATACAAGTCTAAAACACTCAGTTAAGAGATATATATGCATTCTATTTGGCCTCCTCAATTTATTGCTGTGTTCGATAGAATCAGCATGTCCTTAATAAATCAACCACTGATGAATTATGCCTAAAAAAACTGGCCAATGCTATCGTCATTCATTCGCTTCTAAGTAAAACTGGGCAAGGACTTTATTTTGCAGTTATCTCGGATCACATGCTATATACATTTTCCTAGAATGTGCCAAACAAGACTCATAGCTATCAAAATATGCTCAAAACCTCAAGACTAGAATCTCAACTTTTGCTGACACACAACACTGATCGCAGTCAGAGCTGCTGGTCTACGTACGCAATGCACAGTGGGACCAGTAGTGGCTTTTCTCAAGAAGGTTTTCGTATTCCAAGAGTGTTAAAGGGCACTGGGAGAAAGGTGTATACAAACACTCATACAGGCCAAGAAAAATGTGTTGGCACTTTGCATATAGTATAATTCTCGCTGGCTGATAAAAATATCAACCACAAGAGACTGAAGAAAACAGGCCCCTGCCTAATTGCATGCAAAATAAACATGACATTAGAGACATTTTTCCAAGGCTGTCATGACATTGCATGGCTCTAGTTCAGTTGCATACTTGTCTGTTTCATTTAGTGTCAACACTGACATTAGCTTCTAAAAATTGATATCATCCAGCAGCAAACCAGAGCACCAGCCACAGATTGCAAAGTTAATAAATAAACAAAGTAGGTTTCTTTTTATTTTAATGGGTTCCTTTAGACATTCTGGTGACAATAAGTAATTACACTTAAAGTATTATTAGACTGTTAGGTTAGGGTAACCCCTGAAGTGTTAACATATATTAAAGGTAGGGCTGGGCGATATTGCAAAACATTTATCACGATATGTTTCATATCATTTGATATCGATAATTATTAAATATTTTTAACAATACATTTAGGAATAATAGGATTTTTTGATTTAACTATTTTGTTTTAATTTACCAACATTACTAAGGCAAATAGTTTTAATAGTCAAAAACTAAAATATTTAAACAAAATATCTGATCTCTTTATAATATAATAAACATAAGTAAATAAGCTTGATACATAAAATGTTACAAAGTGTGTGCAATGGTAAAGCATAAATACTGAACAATCAAAGCAAACGTTAAGGTGTGAATAATAATGATACAGTAAACCTTAAACTCTGTCAACAACACAAATTTTGATAATCAAATCTGAGCTTTTCAGTAAAGGAACCAGCCATCATTATTCAAATACATACTGCAACATTATAAATTGTGAAGTTCAATGACTATTACCCCCTATGCTAAAAACTCTTTCAGATGGAGAGCTGGTGGCTGGGATGCACAAGAAAAGAAACCAAAAGCCACTCTGGCGACATCCTTTCTTTATTTACAGTCTCCTCACTGCTGCTATTTGGCTCTCATTTTCGCACGTGTTGTTATTCTGACCTGAAGTCACAAGCACATGGATTCCTTGACCATTTACAATAGACTCTGCGCTCGCGCTCTCTTGGTGTCTCTCATAACTAGGCGACCATCAACCTTTTTCTCAGAGGATAACAAACTGACAAAAAACTGCTGCAGCTCCGATACAAATTTATGGAGAAAAGTAAAATGCACTGCAGTGTTTGGATGCGCTGTGTTTGTCTGAGGTGATTAGTATGCCGTTATTACTGAAATGTGTATATTTAATACAAAGTGTGAAGCAGACTGTTTAGTTCTACTTTCATGAATTGTGGTGCGCTCGCGGCATTCAGAAAAGTTCAGATGTTTTCAACTAGGAGCGGCTGGAAAAATGTGTGCAGTTCACGTGCGCGCCGCTTGCACAACATGTGCATGTCGCTCCCATATGCGCACTCAGCAGCCACATTTTAATAAAACTATAGCACTTCATACCGAAACTACACATCAAACTACAAATTACAAATCTTTTTTTAATCTACATTGACAATAGTGTTCAGTCAAAACATATCGATACCGTTTTTATTGCCCAGCCCTAATTAAAGGTGTCATAAATTGCATTAATTCAATAAGTTAAATAGTTCTCTGAAATCCAGAAATTATTTTATATGCGCATTTATTACTAAAAGCTCATTTACCCTAGAATCAGAAAGTTCATATTGACCATATTTGGATCGGTCATGATTATTTATAAGCCTGGGTTAATTATTGAGTTAGTTTACCCCAAAATGAAAATTCTGTCATAATTTGCTGATTTCCTTTTGTAATTTCAAACCAATATGAAATTTGATTTCTATGTGAAATCCAAATTTACCGTGTTTATTTCGCTAGCGCACATTGTCATTCTTTAGGTCAACAATTATTCCTCAAAAGCAAGTCCACTGAAAAAAACTGTTTGGTAATCTTCAATCAAAGTCTGACCATTTGCTTTCCACGTTTGGAGTAGTGTCTCTTGTCTGTTGACGTCAGATTGACAGCTTCAGCCACAAAATTATTAACCAATACCAATTACCAATAGTTTCGGTTGAAAGTACAGTAACTGAAGTAAAGGTCTCTGCAAATTCTGGTTTAGATGGATTTTTAAATTTCAGACAGCAAATGGATATTTTTTTATATCAGATATATAAGAGAAATTTCAGTTTCTTCATAAAAAGTCTCTTCTGCTTCCAAATGCTTCTAAAAAAACACACCAAATATATCCTTATCCGTAAACTTCTTATAGATTTGAAATAATATGCGGTGATTAAATGATGACAGCATTTTAATTTTTGGAGTAAACTAACCATTTAAAACAGACAAATGGTATAACAACATATACAGAGAATGTCCAAAGGCGCTTTTTCAAATCAATTTTACAAATACGTCACAAGATGTCTGACTCTCTTGATTCCTTTCAAATTACAGCAAACAGTTGTGGCATATAATAACGTCTGTGTGACCGGTTTACAGTGCCCATGGGTTTGAAGTACCTGCAACTTTCCCAGTGTACCCGCAGGGCCAGGTTCCATGACCATCGCCAAGGCTACTCTGAATGTGGGCTCACGCCAGCACAGCAAACGGGGTGGGCATGCTGCCAGTGTTGTGTTTGGCCAGATGCATTGAATGCTCTTGGGTTAGCAGAACACCCACTTTTTTTGAAGAGTGCTGGCAAGCATCTGCCAGCGTTGTCACACAGAGGGGCAATGATTTAGGGTCCCAAATTAGGCTGTACACTGTACTTCATTTGTTCCTCCTTGTTTATAGTTCATTTGCAACCACCATTCCCACTTCTGCAGGGTCTCCACACCTCCCTAAAAAACCAATGACCTTCTTAGTCCAAACCATCACGTTCTTTTCTGACTAGCAAAGAAACATAACAGTGCTGTAGATCACCGTGTAGTTTTGTACATGATTAAACTAAACTGCATTAAGGGTCTTACACCCAAAAGTTAAACAGATATATTTGTGAATGGTATACATCTTCGAATTGTATTTTAGTCTTGATTTCCAGTATAAAATCTAAACATACAGCATAAGAATCAAAATGACTTGGTTTCTTGAAAAAGGGAACTTTTAATGAGTTTATGCTTACATGAAGCACAAATATTTTTTTCAATTGAACATTGAACAAAAATAATTGTTTCTGCACCTAATTTATAGCAATTCTGATGGATTTGGCATAAACAATGTTTAGCGTTAGGGTGTGTACAGTTACACTTACAGCATATTTGGGTTGATTAAACTAACAATTTTATCATTTCTTTGTCTTTTTTAGTGCAGTTCAATTGAGTAAGTGTGAAGACCGTCATATGAACCCTTGTGCACATCAAATAAAGAGGTCCAAGACCACTAAAACATGGGTAAAAAAACTAAAATATAATTGCACTACAGACCAAAGGCATCTTTACAAATTAGAAACAGGTCACAACATCACAAGATGTGACCATAAAAACAAAAAGACAGACTGTTCAAGCATACCTTTTTCTCATCATACTCGCAATGTTGCCAATTACAGTTCAATATGGGCTTTGGCAAACACATCTCTATGCAGCAGACCTTTGATTTGTTTGTTTCATTAGGTTTGTTTTAAAAATGGCCATGACTTCATGTATAAACAGCCTGATATCTTGAGAATTTTTATGCATCATTAGAAAAGTTGCTAAACATATGATTTTTGAAAGGACGCATGCCCCCAAACACCACCCCTAACCCCACCATCATTGGGGATGAGCAAACTGTAGTAAAACAAACAAATGAGATTGTACAAATTCATATGAATTAGACACTAATTCTAAAAGTTACAAATTGCCATGAGATTGCATTGATATAAACCAAAAATCCATTCATTCTTTTTCTTTTAGGCTTAGTCCCTTTAGTAATCTGGGGTTTCCACAGCAAAATGAACGCCAACTTATCCAGCATATGTTTTATGCAGCGGATACCCTACCAGCTGCAGCCCATCACTGGGAAACATCCATACACACTCATTAACACAAATACACTACGGACAATTTAGCTTCCCCAATTCCAATTCACCTGTACCACATGTTTTTTGTTTTTTTTTGACTTGTGGGGGAAACTGCATGCGATGGAAACCCATGCAAACACCGGGAGTACATGCAAACCCCACACAGATATGCCAACTGACCCAGCTGAGGCTCGAACCAGCGACCTTCTTGTCATGAGGCGATTGTGCTACTGCGCCACTGCGATTGGGCTACCCACTGTGCCACACAGAAATGCCAACTGACCCATCCGAGGCTCGAACCAGCAACCTTCTTGCCGTGAGGCAATTGTGCTACCTACTGCGCCACTGCGATAGGGCTACTCACTGTGCCACACAGAAATGCCAACTGACCCAGCCGAGGCTCGAACCAGTGACCTTCTTGCAGTGAGGCAATTGTGCTACCTACTGCGCCACTGCGATTGGGCTACCCACTGTGCCACACAGAAATGCCAACTGACCTGGCCGAGGCTTGAACTAGCGATTTTTTTTGCTGTGAGGCAATTGTGCTACCCACTGCATCACCGTGCTGCCCAATAAACCAAACAAAAGCACCATATTACAATTCACTCCGTTAGCACTGTTTGACTTGTCATTCACACTACCATTTTTAGGACTTAATTTAAACACACACACACAAAAATACTTTTATGGCTTATATTTTGTAACAGAAATATATTTTGCTAGGCTAAAGAGAATTCAAGTGTGAACACACCCTTAAAGGGCACCTAGGTTACCCCTTTTTCCAGATTTAATATAAGCCTTTTGTGTCCCCAGAATGTGTCTGTAAAGTTTTAGCTCAAAACACCCATCAGATTATTTATTATAGCTTTCACTAGATGGTGTTTTATATGAATATCTGTTATGTTATGGTACAAAATAAACCTGATTTAACATCCACAAACCGGGATTGAATCGTCTTTTATTATTGTTCTGACACACGGCTGTGGTGATGAAGTAAAGCTGAATGGCTGTAATTCTTTACACACATGCACTGTTTTAAAACATTTTAAACTTGTCAAACTCACTCTTGATCACATTTGATGATGATTGATGATCCTAAACTGAACAGACCTTTTATTTAGGGTTGATTTGCACACGTCCTGTCTTGTGGATATGAAACATTACTACGGAGACATGTTAATACGCTGCTGTCAATGAATTCGGTGGGTGGGGGGACCGCACTCCTACGTCAAGTTGTGGTCGGTCTCAAAACGGCTCCAATTGGTCCACCGTTTTTATGTTGTTAAATTGAAAAAAAAAGGACTGGGTGTGTTTATATCACCCTAATATGACAGTATATACACTATACCTACACATATTTCTGTCCAAACAGCTTGAAAAGTAGATTTTTCACCATAGGTGCCCTTTAAGATCTCCTCAAGTCAATGTACAATGTTCATACATTGATACTGGTAAACAAAACAAGATTTTTATGCGTTGCAGATGTAGTGTCCAATGTAAGTGCAAACGTCTAGAACAACATAGGCTCATTCTGAAAACGTAGCCCTGTATACATTCCTGGAGATCACAAATTATGTGGCCAGAAGTACATATGGCTGCATTTCGTTTTTAAATCTAACGTATGGCTTTCCAGCTGTTAAAAGTTTGTCCAGTGAGCTCGATATGTATGTTGGCGGACTTGAGACGCAGAGAGGAGTTGACCACGATGACAGGGTTCGAGTCTGGTGAAGAACGATTCCATAAAGTGAGTAAAACAAAAACAGAATGTAAAATATAAAATAAACAAGTAAATAACAGGATGAGAATGTGGTAAAATCTGAAAACGTGGTAAAAATCAAGCAAGGGCTGTTTCTGGGTTGCTTTTTAAAACTGTCGGTTGGGTTTAGGGAAGTGGGTGGACGGGTCAGTCGGTGCTTTGGAAAATACTATTGGTTGGGTTTAAAGAAGGAGGAGGGTGGGTCAGTTGATCGGTTAGTTAGTCAGTCATTCAGTCAGTCAAACAGTTAGTTGACAGCGGCCTTTGGTGGATTTACGCGAGAAAAATAGGTGAGAATGGCACTCACAAGTGAAATCTGAGATCTCAAAAAGTGTACACAGCATTCTCTAGTGGATTCGCGAAAACAAAAACTGCAAAAAACGTAGCTCCTGGGATGTATTTGGTGCACTCCAAAAATGTATATAGAGGTATGTTTTCAGAATGAGCCTGGGTTGGTCTATAAATGTAGGAGGCTGGTTTCATGTTTGCTTGAACAGTATTAAAACACACCAAACACCCTCTCTCCATTTTTTGATAGAATAGAATATTTTACATAAAAACACTGAAATTAACCTTCAGTAGTACTTTCTGTACTTTTAAGAGAACAAATACTTACTTCCAGACTACTGTAAAATTCTCACCAAAGTCAGAAAAAGAGATCTGTATCTTATGCTCATCCACCTCCTCTGGCTCTACCTCAAGTAACCCCTCTCCTCTCACCCTCTATTCAAATGTTATACTGGAGACTGACATAAAAGTCAGACTCAGATTTCCTCCTCAGCACTGGACAAAGTTCATTTTAGGGGAGATATTCTAATGAGTTCGCACTGATCTGCATAAGCCAGCGGGATCGAGCTCTCTGCAGGGTTCCAGCGACTGTTTCTCAATCTTCACTTGAGGCGAATCATTAGATATTAAACAAATCCTCTGTGCTCTCAGCTCTTTTAAATTTCTAATGAAAATGAAACTTTGTAGCGCAGTGCACTTGCTGTGCTGGTTGCGCAATGTGAGATAAGGAGATTGTTGTGGCATGAGAATGTACAATGAGAACTATTAAACCCCATGTGCTGAATGCTTGACATTAAAAAGTTAGCAAAATACTTTTGGTCATAGATTACGTGTTATTATGTCACACTCAGACTTATGTTTTCTCATATTTAACTATGGGTGTAGGTTTTGTAGATTTTATAGTGCTCAATTATGCTTTTTTAAACATTACATTTCATATAGTTTGAAATAGATATTTGTGAATGTAAACAGTCTACAAAGTACACAATGAAGTCCCTTCTGTAACTGATCTGCGTTGATCCATAGCACATTTACATAGTGCTATTATGCTATTGGCATTGTAACTTGACTCAAGAGATGGTCAATCCTTATGGTAATCTATATGTTTTATAGGTCAGAGGGAATTTTTGCAGTTTTGCGCCTGTGCCTTTAAATGCAAATCAGCTGATTTACCCTGCCCACTTTTCGGGCAAGATTATCATTAGATGTCAGATAAACACAGAACAATGACAAACAGAGACTGAGAAAAAGTTGAAGTAGTGATGAGCCAGTCACAAATGCTGAAGTCAAGACTGAACCAGAAAGTTTCCCAATGGGTATTTTATGTAATTGTTGTGGAGTTTATTCAGCATTCTTGCAACAATGAATGAGCCATACTCTAATGCCCCATTCACACTGGGTGTCAGCATTAATGCACTTTGAATGGGTGACGTCAAGCGTTGCTGAACTGAACAGTGTGAACAGTTAGTGCTGCTTCACAATGTTGCTCGCTGCAGAAGTTGGGAATTTCTCAACTTTTCAAGCGCCAACAGAAGCGTCAGCCAAGCAGATCACTTTATGCAAATACCCCAGCTCAGACAGTAGCCAATTGCGGACTTATTTCATTGGCTGACGCTGCTATGACGATTGCATCAGCCCAAACTTCAGACACACCCTCCGTCAAGCGTTGACGCAGAAGCCCTGTGTGAATCGGGCATAATGCAGTTACAACCTTTTCTGTTTGCGCGCACACACACATACACACACGTTGTGCGGTTTTTGCTGTGACAGGATGCCCACCAAACAGGTAAATATGCTGCTGTATAGAGATTCATTATAGTTAATTACTGTACAAAATAAAAAAAGTGATACATTTTTTATAAATTGTTAAAATTTTGGTATTTGTGATGCAGCAAGCCCAGTGGTTGTTGTGTACACTATGACTTTATATAAAATTCACTTTAATGTGTGATATGAATAAAAAGTGATCATAAACTAATATTTTGTCAATTCAAATGAGTGGCAGTTTGGATCCGGAAACAGTATTGCATACGTCA
>CAIGQZ010000690.1:9073212-9097929 GCA_903798205.1 Danio tinwini | reverse complement strand
TCCTTTTATTATGACTATATGAGGGGTGTAGTGCAAAAGAAAAAAAATCAAGCACATACCTCAATTTTAAAGGGAAAAAGCTAACATTTTAGAACAAACGTAGCCTCTGTTGTTAAAATTAAGATACACAATACTGTAAGCCCAATTATGTTTATGATTTAATTGTAAAGATTATTAGTGCTGTTCATTAGTGCTGTTAGAGAGACACCTTGCAGTACTTCCTACATGGACAGCCATTCTTTCTAAGGAGCATTGTAATCATCATGCTTCATGCTTATGAGCTTAATATTGAGCGATTTGGAATATTAAACATAGATATGGACCTAAGCTGCGTCTGAAATACTTCCATACTATATATATATAGTGTACGCTAAAAACAATATGCGAGTCAAGTAGTCTGTCCGAATTGATAGAATTCTAAAGACAGTATGTGAAAAGTAGATGACCTACTACATCCAGCGAGATTCAGAAGTGCGCATCTGATGGACGCTACACTATCCTATGATGCACCGCAAGAGAATTCATGAATGTGAGTGAAAAGACGCAACTGACACGGGTAGGTCACGTGATGATGACAAAATTGCGGATGTAGTACGTTCTAGTTCCATTCTGGTCACATTGATGCTGTATAGAACGCACTTTTATAAAAGTCGAGTAATTCAAATGCAGTACCTACTGAGTAGTAGGCGATTCCGAACGCAGCCTAGTTCTAACTTTTCTCTTTTCTTGCCCACCATCTAGGATCTATTTATTTTTATTGAGCTTATAGTTATTAATATAGTACATCCAGAATTGAACAATTCCCAATTATACAGTATAGTATAAAAACAATATGACAAAAACCGCATATCGAAATTCTCAGTACTCAGATGATTGATTTCTTGCGGTCAGATTGTGAAGTGTGCATACGATGGATACTTTACTATTTCAGCAACATAACTGATTCTGCTAGGCCACATGATAATGACAACATGGTGAATGTAGAGTGGCCAGATTACATAAATATACAGTGTATGTAACTACTCAAAAGTGTGTATGAATTTTGATGCAGCCAGTGTTTTATTTTTAGTTATTATTATATTTTTTAAAATTATTTTATTTCAATAATATTTTTTTAACAATTTTAACCAATGCATTATTCTTTTACCACAAAGGATTTCTCTCTATCCAGAAAACTAGCTGGAATTTCTCTTTTGTTTATATGTAGTTATAAAATTATTAATTTCCCCTCATGTTTTTTAGATAAGTATTAATTATAAGTAATTCATCAAAATAATAAATGTTTAAATCTAATGAAATAAACTTGCCATGAAAAGGTTAAATTTCCCAGTGAAATTAAAATAAAGTTTTCTTTTGGTGTTAGTATCAGTTTGTTAGTCTTTATGATATCTATAAACTTGTGTGCTCCAAACCAGTGACAAAATTCACATATAGGCCGTACTCACACTATGTACAGTTGCCTTGAACCGGGCCAAAGCACGATTGTCCCCCCTCCCGTCTCCCCCGACGGCCCGCACTCACATTACATTCAGGCCTGAGCGGGCTTACGTCATAGATGATGTGCTGCTCAGTAAGCGTTCTCGCTCAGCACAGTGGAGATTTCTTTAGTTATATCGTTTAAGTCGTTTGATATGCAGTGACACGCAGTCTAATATTTCGCCGAACAGATCAGCCACTTTTGACGCTCATAAACAATCATAAAGTCCACGTGCTGCAGGAATTAGGATGTTAGCTGAAGGCGCAGTTGACGTGCAGTGAGGGATTTGCGTCTTTAATAATCTACTACAGTTTGCGTTCATTGAACAGTACAAATTATTATTATTCCATATGAAACAGTGCCTTAAAAGTCACGTCTCGCTTTCAGTTTCTGGCTTAGGCATGCTTGCACTCACACTGTAGCCCAAGTGAACCACTCTCAGCCCGATTCAGAGCACTCACACTTCTCAAACGATCCGGAAAACGGGCCTGGGCACGGTTCGGATAGCATAGTGTGAGTATGGCCTTAGAAGACATAAACATTGCAGTTTGTAACTTGCTTTGAAACAGATTTTTTTTTATTTCACCTCATACTTCAGTTACTCATCAAATCTTTTAACCAATCAAATGTTCTATAGTATCTGACATGGCCTCGCATCCGTAATCAGCAATAATACAATCAGATTAATCCAAGCCTACAATAAATAGACCGATTTCACCCTATTTGCTTTATCTTCGTTTTGGAAGAATCCCCCCTTCCACCCCATCTCCTCCTTTTCCTCCTTAACCCCCTTTATGCTAAATGACCAGGTGGGAGCCCTGGGCTCAATTATCTCTGAGCTCAGGGTTCTCTCCCACGACTGCATGCCAAACCTGCAAATAACGTCAAGAAATACAATGGTGTGAACTCTTAAAATGATAATGAAATGAGAAAAAAATGTAGATAGATGCATTATTTAATCCTTCGGGGACTGACTGCATTATTGGAAGATAACAAAATGCAAGAAGATTGAGGAATGGATGAAGGCAGAGCCGAAATGAGACGGAAAAGGCGTTCTATGTGACCAGGAGTAAAGAGAAGTTGTTTCAAGTGGAAGAGAAAGTTATAATGTTTGGTTAAAAAATTCTGAGGGCAAATTATTTTTTACAAAATAATGACACACACACATTCATTGTTGATAACAAACACTACTACATATAAAAACAAAATAAGTTAGTTTTGATATCATTCTGACATGTTTGACTGCAGTTTCCAGGTTAAACAATTGGTAAGGGGTCAGTATGATGCCAACAACATTTGTTCCAATGTGTAAGTTTGTTCCAACACTTGGTTAAGTTTAGGGAAGTGTTTAGGTCAGTGGATTGCTAGTAGATCTGTACGAGAAGCCCAGCCTTCTTGTGGACGTGTGCAAAAAAAGGGAACAGTACAAAAAAATTTACTCTAAGACCTGCATTTCAGATTTGCAAACTGTTGACAGTGTACACTATTGGATTTCTCAACTGAAACGTGCAACAAAATGTATCTGGTGCAATGTATTTTACATTTCACAAAAATGTTGGTTGAGGCATGCATTTCCAATGAGCCTGGCTGGGTTTAAACTATCCTGTGACAACGACTTGATTTAGACTAAGATTTTGATCACACTAATCTTTGAAGTTAAAATGTTGCCTCTTTAGCTTTCTCACTAGGTTTTGTGGGAGAGTGAGTGTGTTTATGGAGATAAATGTGAATTCTCACAGGTTTGACAGGTTATGGCAGTAAAACACCCAGAATTTATGCGATCAGCTATGCATCTCCTTAGTCATCTAGATTCACATCATTATAAAACTATAAATACCTGCTCCAGTGTGCAAAAATAGACTGTTAAGTCCAGATTTATTGACCATTTGGCTAATTTTGTAGAGTTTTTATTAGCTTTCATTTAGCCAGTTTCAATAAAACCCAGAGTTTTGTTCTCAATATTAAGTAAAATCCTAACTCAACACAAACTCAAAAGGTGGCCAGAATGCAGGTGTTATTCCCTTAATGTGATTATGGCGAGAGTAAAGAGTGAAGTTCCTTAAACAGCTCAACAGATGGAGAAAAGCGTGGCATCGAGAAGATGATGCAGGGTGTCACGGCCTGGCACGAAACACTGGAGACCAACAATCAGCAGCTGTGACACGCACAAAACTTCAATGACCCGGAGATGTAAGCGTGACTAAAAATACCAAGAGGAAAAAAGAACTATTAATAACTTAGCCGTGAGAGGAAGGAGTGAATTACTGCAACAATGAGCCATGAGACACACACATGCACTTGGACCTTGAAGCGACTGGGGTACAAAAATTGGTACCAGCTGTCTAGCCTGCAAATATGTTGCTGTGGAAAGGCAAAAGTGTCCAAATGTGAGGAATTAATCATTTACTCATAAAATCTGGCCACTTAAGAAACCTCAGGCACTCCATGTATTTGCTTCCATTTATGTGTGGTGGTTCTGGCTCTGCTCTTTCTGCATCAACTTTGCTATCTAGTTTTGCATGGGAATGCTGAGCCGAGGGGGAGATGTGAAAACCGTACCACCTACATGCCAGGTGCTTTACAGCAAGTGACACAAACAGCTTAACATTGTTTAACCCAGATCTCCAAGCAGAGGTTGACAACCGTTTACAACAGTACACTGAAGTTGAACAACTGTTTTGTTTTGTAGGAAGTTGTGATCACTTTTAAACTGGGCTACAACAAGAAAATTAACTCAAGTGAATACTGCAAAATAACATGCATTTACTGCAACTAATGTTCTGAAAGGTTAGTAGACAGATCAAGGTGATCTTTCTCTCCCAGCCATTTCAATCCCTTGCATTCATCTTTAGAAAACAAATGAAGATAATTTCTAATAATAATAACAATAATATTTTAATAATAATATTTCTAAAGTCTATACGCTTCAAAACATTCATATTGAAATCATAAAATAAATACATATGATTGCTAGCTCAAATTCTAGAAATCTAAACATTGTTTGCGGCAGCATGGTGGCTCAGTGGTTAGCACTGTCACCTCACAGCAAGAAGTTTGCCAGTTTTCTGTGTGGGGTTTGCATGTTCTCCCCTTGTTTGCGTGGATTTCCTCCGGGTGCTTCGGTTTCCCCCACAGCCCAAAGACATGTGCTATAGGTGACTTGAATAAACTAAATTATCCATAGTGTATGAGTGTGTGTGAGAGAGTATGAGTGTTTCCTAATACTGGGTTGCGACTGGAAGGACATCCGCTGCGTAAAAACATATGCTGGAATAGTTGGCAGTTCATTCCACTGTAGCGACCACTGAAATACAGATTAAGCTGAGTGAAAATGAATGAATGAATAAACATTGTTGATCAGTGATAATAACGTAAATAAAACTTTTATTAAAATTTTTATACACTTAATTTGTTTGCATTTATTTAGTTTTGGATGAATAGATTTTTAGTGGTCAGATATTTAAATTATATTTTAACTATACAGTATAAAATAAGGTTAAGTTAAGATTAAATAAAAATAAGACTTATACTGTTGCTGTTTTTTTATCTGGCTATATCTATTTGAAAATAGAAATCTGACCTAAAAGCAAAGGGGTGGTCCTCTACGATATCATATTTTAAACTTTAGTTGATGTGTAATGTAGCTGTCTGAACATAAACAACATCTCTGAATGTAATACGTAATAAGTTCAATGCAAAGGGAGACATTGGATGCGTCCAAAACCGCATACTTCCATACTGTATAATAGGCTAAAATCAGTATGCGAGCCAAGTAGTATGTCGGAATGCATAGAGTTCGAAAATCAGTATGCGAGATGTACCCAGATGACCTACTACTTCTGGTGAGATTTTGAAGTGCACATCCCATGCACGCTGCACTATCCCATTATGCCCCGCAAGAGAATTCATGGATAGGAGTAAAGCGACGCAACAGACTTGGGTAAGTCACGTGAACATGTTAAAATGGCAGATGTAGTACATCTGAATTCCATTCATACTGCTCACATTCATACTGTATAGAACGTACTTTTCTAACGGCCAAACAGTACGTTTAAATTCAAATGCAGTACCTACTGAGTAGTATGCAGTTTTGGCCATTGGCTTTTACGGATTTAGCTTAGCAAAGCCTACAGCGAACGAAGTTTGGGGACTACGAAAAATACATCCAGGTTAGTGAGATCACATAAGCTTCAGGTTATATGCATATACCATGCACACACACCCTGCGCAGCAAAGGGGTGTGGCCAGAGTTTCAGCAGAGAAAGCTAAAATGCTGTCTAAACACTGCTACTTCCACAGAGCTTGTTCTGTTTCTGTATTTGGGCTTCCAAAGGACACGACACATAAAGAAAAGTGCTTACAATTTAACTTTATGTTCCAGAGAATTATAAAAAAAGATATAGCTCTAGCATTTGACAAAGGACAGCTTCCAGAATCTCTCTGAGTTCAGTACTGCTTTTTGCTAAAAGCAAAGGAGCAGCTCCAACCATAATAGAAGAAGCTGTGAATTGTGAGCTGCAACCTGTAAGTATTTCTATTTGTTAAAATTTATCTATAACATGCATAGTGTCTAGCATAAATGGTATGTTGTAGCAAGGACGTAAACAAGTATGTAAACAACGGGAAATGCTGTTTGGCACCGTTAACAATTTAGCTACAAATTCATATTTATCCGTCAAACCCCTGTAAACAGCCACAATCTTCACTAGCGCAGCAGTGTCTCTCTCTATGCGGCCACTTTCCCTGGTTCTACTGTACATCTCAAATAACGATCTTGCAAAAGATATGTAAAAGTTTCATATTACTTACACATGCTTATTCTGAATATATGTGAAAGACACTTGTCAGTTTTAATTTTAGAACGCAGGTGTGAGGTTCTGCTGTGTCCTCTTCATTTTCTGTCTGATTCAGGCTCAAACTGCTAACAGCTACTCTGACTAACAGTATTTACACAGCAGAGGCAAAGCGCATGCTTGTGGAGGCGTGACACTTTTCCTGGTGACTTGGAGCCGATCCCCAAATCACAGCACATTATGTTTGCTGACCAATCAGAGCCTCTTGAGGACAGGCCTTTCGGAGGAATTCGGAAATATAACAGTCGTTTTCATGTTAGCTGAGTAGCTGTATAAAATCAAAGTGAGATATATATAAAAAAATATCTGGATTTTTTACAAATGAAGTATGAGCACACATTTTTCATCTTTGCATCTTATAAACACAACCAAGTCATAAAATTACACTCTGAACCACACCTTTAAATTATAGCGTAACTAATGAAAAGCAAATATTCATTTACATTTGTTCATTTAGCAGATGCTTTCATGCAAAGCAACCTACAAATGTAATTTGGCCATTAGACATAAGTAAATTCACCCGAAAAGCAACAATATACAAACTGTTGTATATATACATGAATTCAAAAATGTTTCAAGTGTTACCAAGTACATACTGAATGCCTTTCTTTATAATCTGAGTTGTAATGGCTCACTCTGACTCAATGGATTCCTTTCCCAAGTGTCAAGCTCTTTCAGTGACTCAGAAATCGTAAAATAAGTGATTTTCTCCTGTGTCATATGTAGCGTCGACCAATGCCTTCCATTTCACAACCTCTGGCTTGCCTGACTTTTCATATCAAACAGCTCCACTCATGGGGATGGCATGAAAAAGTGCTAAAGGCAATTTTTACATCAACGACTATATAGTATATCACACATAAGTCATTCTGAGCTGGCCTATTTGGCCGGGAGATGAGTTGCTACATTTGCTGAATTGATGTCTCGGTATCCATAAAAACCTGGCAGACACTGCACTTATATCTAGTGACTTACTCCCAAACATTCCTGGAAAAGCAGGCCTGATTTCAAAGAAGGACTTGTCACACATCTCTATTTAACACAGTGAAGGGTGACATGATCTCAGCGTTAACTCCAGTGACTCAGTGCTTTTGCACACACATATAAACACACGCACCGTAGCATCTGTGAGTCTTTGGTTTATGGGTCTAGAGCTGCTCCGCTGCCTGAGAGGACTCTGTTGACACGACTGTTTTATAAGTCAATAAAATATCATTCAGAATCACTGGGCTCTTGTATAACTTGAAAAGCCACATCTGTGGACCGTTGATCTCTCATATGAGTCCGCAGGGAATTGGTTCAAATACTACAGGCTACACAGACCCCCATAACTTACATCAGAGAAATCTGCCCTTTCTAATTAAACCCTCTGTTACTCAAACACAGCTGAGGTTTGAAAGCAGTCCTGCTTATCCTGCAGGTTCAAGGTCTGGTGTTCAGCAAAGGAAAATGACACGCTACACCAGTGTGTGCTGTACACTTGTAAAGGGCTGTTGATTCAGTTTTCATTATGTAATACGGCATCGATCGAGTCCAAATAGAAAATTATCAGTGTGCTGTGCAGTGTCTTTGCATGAATTCAGCTACAGTTGTTTTTAGGCATACATTATTGTTCAAAAAGTCGTTTTTGAAAGCTATTCAAGTCAAATGCTTGTCCAGGCTGCATTTATTTGATCAAAATAACAGTAATCTTGTGAAATACTATTAGATTTTTAAATAACAGTTTATTCAAACATAATTTAAAATGTCATTGTGATGCCAAAGCTGGTTTTTCAGGAACCATTACTCCAGTCTTCAGTGACATATGATAATTCAGAAATCACTCCACTGTGCTGATTTATTACCAAGTAATCTAATCCGGTTGAATGAGTCATATGACATATTCCTGATCTGAATCCAACTTGTTAATTACAGGGTGCACAATGTGTGATTTATGATAGCCATTTATTCTTGTTTCTTGTTAGACTGTACAAACTATTCTTTGCATGTTTTTGAGCTCAGAATTTTAAAGTCATTTTCTACACATTGACTTAATTAGAATTAAGCAAAACGTACCTTATTAAGTTATTCATTCATTCATTCATTTCCTTTTCGCTTTTATTAATCTGGGGTCGCCACAGCGGAATGAACCGCCAACTTATCCAGCATATGTTTTACGCATCGGATGCCCCTCTAGCTGCATCCCATCACTGGGAAACACCCATACCCACTTATTCACCTGTACCGCATGTCTTTGGATTTGTGGGGGAAACTGGAGCATCTGGAGGAAACCCACTTGAACACGAGGAGAACATGCAAACTCCACACAGAAATGCCAACTGACCTAGCCGAGGATCGAACCAGCAACCTTCTTGCAGTGAAGCAATTGTGCTACCCACTATGCCACCGCATCACCCCCTTATTAAATTATGTTAAAGTAAAATAGTTTGGTGAGAATTTTAAAGCTTTCTTTGCAATAGAGCAATTCCAGCGTTATAGACGTGACATTTGCAATAAAAATGTCAAACATAAACTGGCATAGAAAGTATGTTAACATTATATTGAAATACCTGTTTATATTTTCCAGAACAACTAACCACAGAGTTATGGAATCCGAAAAATATCAATCTGTATATATTTTGTATATTTTAAATGAGAAAATAAACATGTGTAATGGATGTGACCAAAAATGTCTGCGAGTTTACAGTGTACAACATACTTTGTAGAAATTCTGTGAAATAAACTGCACAACCCAAAAGAAGCAATGCTCATCAAAAGGATAAGTGTTGGCTCCCAATTTTATTTTATTTAACATTTTAGCATTTATGAGGAAAAAGCTTCATTATGGATGTGACACCACTCTGTTATGGATGTGACAGATGTGAAATTGGCACTTGTGTGACTTTGGTCAATCAAATTAAAAAAAAAAAAAAAAGAGAAAACATTGACACAGACATTTCAGAGTATTTTTAAAGTACTGTAAAATACTTGCTTACACAAGAAAACG
Organism: Danio tinwini; assembly: GCA_903798205.1. Taxonomy (NCBI): domain Eukaryota; kingdom Metazoa; phylum Chordata; class Actinopteri; order Cypriniformes; family Danionidae; genus Danio; species Danio tinwini. The sequence continues at coordinate 9,088,613 of CAIGQZ010000690.1, read as the reverse complement.
TAGAAACAGTTTTGCCATTTTAGTGAAAACTTCCAAGGCAAGGTTGACATTTGCATGAAATTGCTCAATACCCTTTTTCAAGTGCAGCCATGTTTTTGTGTGTATGTTTTACCAAAGTCTCTTTAAGGCAAGTCTCTGCGGCCATGTTTAAAAAAACCTCTCGCGCAGTATGCTCTGGCATTTTGTCTGAGTGGGAAAACATCAAATTCTCCAAAACTGTTTGCCAAGCTTACACTTACATTACATTACAATTATTTCGAATCACCAATAAAATTAAACAACTATTGTCTTATATATGTTCCATTTCTAAACGTTTGAATCACGTAAAATCTGCATTTTTTCTGGTTGCCCAAGCTAATGCACATGCACACTCAAAGGGAACATGCATGCGCACCCCCCAAGTTTGTCTAATTTCACTCCCGCATTATAATGCATGTGCAAACATCACTCACATATTACTTGCTGCGCATAAATTGTTATTAATTACATTGAAACATAAATATACAGCTTACCTGATTCAGTGTGATGGCTGAGTCTGTTTCTGTGAGGACAACATGTTAATCCATGGTTGGATTACTGACACAAACAAACAGTACAACATCTTCCACTGTCAATAAGCATGAGCCATAGCCTACTTGCTTTTGATGTAGGTACATACAGAAAATGCTGCTTCGCAAAGTCAAGTTCGCAGAGGCCTGACTGTGTGGTTGAGTTAAACATTGAGTATATTTACATGAGCCACAATACATAATACGATTTTAATATGATTAAGACAATACTCTGATTAAGAGTCTATCATGCAAGTGTCTACCACAGCGATCTTTGATTACCTTAATCTGACTAAAGTCATAATTGGACTAGAAATAGAATTAAGACATGTGGAGTATGCATATATTAGTGGCATTATTGAAGTAAACACCGCAGTCAAACTATTACCATCATGTAGGACTTTTTGCTGCATTTTGTGACAAGATCCACACATGGCTGTCAGTAAAGGACCGCACAGACATACACATCACAAAATGCGGAAGTTTTTTCTTTCCTTTTGGCGTGCGGTATCAAATTCCATTAAAACAACTCTCTTCCACCTGTCCCTACTCCATATTCGCGTCTAATACCCCAGTTTGTCATGGGGACATGAATGAAATGTTCATGAGTGAAAGAAAAACTGCAGAACTGCAGTTAAAGTCAAAAAAATTAAAGATGAAACAACCAAAATTACATGACACTCTGCGGGAAACGTGGATAGCCTGGTGATGCAACATTTAAAAAGCACTTCACATAACACCTTAATTATATTGTTGTCTTATTCAGATTAAGGCAAATAACTATTACAGACAATGTAAACATGGTCATTAGTGTCTTCAAAGTAAGTGAAAGATCCAGAAGGGCATCCTACTGATTTGATTCGGAAGAGCACTTTTTTGTCAGACGCTCACCGGTCTATCATTTACTTTCATTCACCATCATTCATTTTAAAAAGCACCCGCTTCATTTTATTTGCATATATTTTACTTGAACGTATTAACTCTACAGGTGCCTGATAGTTAGCTGTGGAACTAATGTTAATCAGACTCACTCTAGTCAACACATAAAAATCGTCATCTTAACTTACTTGAGTGCACGCCTCAAATTCTTGCGCCCCCCCCTTAATAGGTTATAGTGCCCCCCTGGTGGGGCACGCCCCACAGTTTGAAAACCTCTGCTCTAGACAATGACTGCCTGATTGCGTAACTTTTCTGAAGTAATTCACAACTTGGTCCTCCAGAAATGACAGCGACTCTTTGTTTACAAGTTTGTGGCCGTTTGCGTAGTTGCTGTCATGTGATGTGCCTTTGACAGGACAGACTGTACCTTGTGTTTGTTTTATACAGATTACAAAATTTATACTAAAAAGCTTTTGTTTTCAAGTGTAGTTGGTTCACTTAAAAGTACATATTTCAAGCTTTATTTGGCTATATTTCTTATGTCTGTGAAGCAAGTATTTGCTGAAATTCCAGTGCGTTTGTTGACCACAAAAACGGTCATAAAAGCACACGCCTGGTCGAGATTCTCCCCCAGAGAATTGTCAGTCTATATCGATCGATGATTAGCTCCTGTACTTGTAGACAGGGCTTCATTCGCCATATTGACCATTACACTTTTCCCCATTCAAAACTATATGAGTGACACATCTTGTGCATTCTATAGTCTTTAGTTTTACTTAAAATTACAATACGTAAGAAATACAATAGATTTCCTGTTACTGAACACAGAAATCTCAATACTACAAAATACACAATGACAGAGTATGAATTTGTAATTTTAAAACTCCATATGTCGATAAACTGAAAATTACTAACCCTCACAACTTGATCAATCATTACAAATAAAACTGGACAACAACAAAAAATAATTACATGATGAGAATGCCTGCATCAGAAAGAGTAGGTTTACTTAATTGTACTACGACATTTCTTCAAAACAAATCATTGTAAACATAACAATTACAACACAATTATAAGTTCAATCTTTCATTTTTGAAAGCTTCAACTGTGTACTAATATAACATTTGATTTGTTTTTATTCCTGCTTAAATAATTTAGTGTATAAATTAAATTAGTTTTTTCTGTATTATTTGCTTAAGCACCATAATTACTTAAGAATCACTTTTATCAGTGCAAAAAACATAGTAATAACTTTTAATTATTAGTAATAAGCTTGTTGTAAAAGGAAAAATGGGTGGAATTTGAGCAAGAATGGTCTGGAGTAAACAGTTCTTGAGCTCCTAGAGTCTTGATTTGTTGGTTGTCAACAGACATCAGGACTCAAAAAAACTGATCAAAGATGAAAACTGATAAAAGTCATCATCAGGTGTCAGTGAAGATCAGACTACAAAAGACTACTAATTTTCGTCTAGGACCAGAGGAATCTTTTAGGATTCGAAAAAAATCTTAGATGGAGAAATCATGGTCATAATTCCATAGTGCGCATCTGGATTTTGGTGTTAAAATATTAAACAAGAGGCAGCACAGTGACTCAGTAGTTAGCACTGTCGCCTCAGCAAGAAGGTTGCTTGTTCGAGTCCCAGCTGGAACCAGAGTTCCCAGCTGGAGCTTTCATGTTCTCCCCATGTTCACAATGGTTGCCTTAGGGTGCTCCAATTTCCCGCACAGTCCAAAGACATGCGGTATAGGTGAATTAGGTAAACAAAATAGTGTATAAGTGTGTGTGTGTGTGTGTGTGTGTAAATGCGAGAGTGTATGGGTGTTTCCCAGTACTGGGTAGCAGCTGTAAGGGCATTCACTGGGTAAAAAATAGCTAAAACATAGCTGGGATAGTTGGCAGTTCATTCGACTGTGGTGACCCCTGATAAATAAGGGATTAAGCCAAAGGAAAATGAATGAATGAATGAATAAAAATAAAACAAATGTAAGTTTAACTGGAAAACACCTTCGGTTAACTTTGGTTCCCTGAGAGGGATGTGAGTAACATGAAATTGCTATAGGCAAACCAAACACTACTGAAGCCTTGTTGAGTCACCCCAGTCAAACTAGCCAATGGTGTTCAAGTGCGCAAAATATGAGTTGAGTTGAGTTATACTTTATTGTCCTTTTCAGGAAGTTGGTCTTGAACTCAAACAGCACATTTGTCTTGGACTTATAGAACAACAAATATAACAGAACAAAAGACAACATGTAACATTTACAATACCCACAACAGTGACATTTAAAAGACTCACCAAGGTAGTTTACCATTTAAAATGCTCATGGACACTGGTATAAATTACTTCTTGTATAAAGAAACTCTGTAACACTTTCCGATGGCATACATAGGAAATTAAACATGATTTAGATCATTTCCATTGCTGAAAACCCACAAATTATAGGTTGATATGAGGGACTCTCCTCTTTATATAAGGTATCACTTGTACGTCATCCATTTAGAATCTTGACTGAATAAATTTGGCATTTGAAGATCCTGAGTTAGGTGACTAGACAGTAAGTGCAATGTCTCATTCTCTCATGTTAGGAAGCCAAGGACACATGAGTAATCAGAAGTTCCTAATGGGAATGTATAAAATCCTGCTGTCACAATGATGAATCCTGGCTTTGACTAGTATGTCAAGTTTCATGTACATAATCAAACATACTGATGCTCTTGGCAACAAAGCTCAGCCTACAGCAAGAAACACTTTTATTGTCTTACAATATGTCTTATTTGCTCAATGTCTCCCAATAGAATTGCTCAACGACATTCTGTGATGATTGGTCTGATGACCCAATCTTTTGTGACTGGTTTACTGCATGCAGCATATTTTGGAAAGGAAGCATTTATGACAATCACTGTATTATGGCTTATCAAGTGTTGAGGATTTTCTACAATGTATGAACAGACAACATGGCAGCATCCCTTATGTTAATACTGAACATAAATGTGCACCAAAAGTACAGGGCACAGCAACAGTTTAAGGGCTCTGGTCCGGCCAGTGATTCAGGTCAGAAAGCATACACTGGAGTGTTATGGCTTGTACTTTAACAAAAAAAAACTTTGGGCACATAACCTTTCTGAGCATGCAGGCTTGCTGATTGCATGGGCTCAAACATGGGCGTATCTTTAAAAATCATATGATCAGGTCATTTCTACTGACTGAGAGATTACCAGTATGTGAATGGAAGGCTGCTATAATGGCCACACACACTTTCAGTTTGGATGGCGTATGATCAAGAGATTTGATGTAGACTTGCTCTTGACTTTGGTGGGGACTGGTGAATCTAGCCCCACTCAGTACTGACTTGACTTTAAGTGACTTACACTTTTCTTTGAAAAGTAACTCATGTCCATTTTTTGCTGCCATCCACACTTGCTTTTGACACCCATGTGTCACCCATATCACACATGAGCCTTGCACATTAAAGCCTGATTTCTTTGTCAAGTGATTCCACAGCACACTCTCAGAAATAAAGATATGAGATCTGTCACTGGGGTGGTACCTTTTCAAAAGGTACACATTTGTACTTAAAGGGTCCATATTGGTACCTCAAAAGTATATATTAGTACCTACAAATTTTAAGAAGAACACTTTTGTACTTTTTAGGTACCAATATGTACCCCTCAGGTATTGATATGGACATTTTAGGTACAAATTTGGGTCCCACTTTATATTAAGTGTCGCTTATACCTGTGAACTTACATGGTAACTAGATATGTATGTAGTATGTAACTACAGTGTATGTACACACGGGTACATAGTATTTACTTGTGTAATACTGGTGTAACTAATCACATGTAACAACACACTAAATAGTATGTGTAAGTTCAAATGTGTAACAGAACTTTGATAACAACACTAAAAAAGTACACATCTGTAACAAGAATTACATAAGTGCATTGTGTAACAACAATATACTTGCAGGTGTTTTCCCACTTCCACTCCTGTTTGCATACCATGTACTGTACTTCTGAACACTGTATTAGAATAAGAATGGCAGAACTAACGCTGCATTAGAAGGTTTTACCTTGTGATAGCAGTGTAATTACAGGGTAAATCATCAGGAACTGTTCACTCAATATAAAGTCTAAAATGGTCACAAATTACTGTGTAATATATAAAACCTAAGCCTTTGTGCAACTGTTTAACAACAGCAAACTACTGCCAAAAAAGTATAAGTGTATATAGAAATATACAAATGCTTTATGTTTATATGTTGTTTTAAGGTAAACTGTAGAATCAGTAATCACATCAAAGTGGGTCGTTTACCAAAGATTGTGTTATTAATGTCCTGTTACACATTTGAACTTGCACATACTATTCAGTGGGTTGTTACATGTGTGTAGTTACACCAGTATTACACAAGTAAATACTATGTATCAGTGTGTACATACACAGTAGTTACATACTACTTACACATCTAGTTACAGAGTAAGTTCACAGGTATAAGCGACACTTAATATAAAGTGGGACCCAAATTTGTACCTTTTGAAAAGGTACTACCCCAGTGACCACTCGCGTACCTTTATTTCTGAGAGTGCACATACCTTGCACACAGCTGTGAGCCTTGTATAGACCTGGACAAATATCCTTGCAGATTTGGCACTGCTAACTTCCAAACACAGCCATAGCCTCTCACGTTACAGCAGGCAAAGGCCCCGCCAATGACACAGCCCATATCTGTTTGGGGGAGGTAGGAGGACTCAAGTAGAAAATGTGATTTAACTCTTTCTGAACATATATTTTAATGAAAGTTAACAGCACATTTTTTGAAGGGCGTTAAATTATTGCTGAGGACAATTCCATAATCAGTAGATATTGCTGGGAAGGTGTCTGGTCAGAGGTGTCAAATCTACAATAGAACTTATTCAGCTCGTTTGCAAGATTATATCGATTTGAATCATTGGGTGCATATGGTCCTCCAGAATCATTCGGTAGTTTTTGGTAGTGACGTGTGCATCTAGCACAAGTGTCAGGGAATGCCATGATATTTTAGCCCAAACCATCATGGATCCACCCCCATGCTTGATTCGGGGCATGCAACAGTCTGGGTGGTATGCTTCTTTGGGGCTTCTCCACACCGTAACTCTCCCGGATGTGGGAAAGACAGTGAAGATGGACTGACCAGAGAACAATGCATGTTTCACATTGTCCACAGGCCAAGATTTTAGTTGCTGGCACCATTGAAATTGACACTTAGAATTGGCACAGGAGATCAAAGTTTTGGCTATAGCACCCCAGCCATGTTTATTGACCCTGTGGAGCTCGCGATGAATAGTTTTGGTGGAAACAGGAGAGTTGATTTGCACATTTAATTCTGCAGTTGGTTGGGCAGCTTTTGTTTTTTTGGATACAGTCCAGGTAAACACCTGAACATCCTTTTCAGACAGTTTCCTCTTGCATCCACAGTTACTCATGTTGGATGTAGTTTGTCATTCTTGGTGGTATGCTGACATTAACCTGGCTAATGTGGCTCTTGATACATCACATAGTTTTGCTGTCTTGGTCACAGATGCGCCAGGACTGTCACCCATTATGTGTGCATTAGAATATTTTAAGCAAAGCTATGCTATTACTGTATCCTATTAAACTTTTATACTCTGCGCTTACTGGTGGAATGTGCAATCAATGAAGATTGGCCACCAGGCTGGTCAAATTTAGCCATGTAACCTTCAACACTAAATTGGCCATGTTCAGTTTCATTGTCTAAGCCCTCTAAATAACAATGTTATGAGCTACAGTTTATGTGTTTTTAAAACACTTGTGCTGCTTAGCATTCACAAAAATCTTATGTAACATTGTAAATGTATTTACTGTAACCTTTGGAGAATAAAATAATTGCATTTAAAACCTTACTGAATCCAAACTTTCAAACAACAGTGTGGCTTTTCAACTTTCCAGGAATCACACATAATTAAGATTCTTTAGCAATGTGAAATTTGCCTCTTATGTAAATCTTGTTTTACTGCATGTTAACAAAAATACTTCTAGTTCTTCCTAGAACTGCCCTGATGAGCATGACTCTGCAACAACACTCAACAACTATGGAGCAACCTGATTTTAAAAACACTCTAATAAAACAAGTACACAGGTATGCGTCTGATAATGCCACCAGCCAAAATAGAGGGCAGATTGATCGTGCTGATTTTGAAGGTGTCCTGCCATTAATAATGCAAGAAGACAATTTGTTGCAGCTCTTTTGAATAAATGAATAACTGCAAAATCATTTAAGCCTCAAAAAGAGAAGATGAACAACAACAATAGTAACACTTTACACATTGCCAGTGCCTGTCAGATGCTTTTGCCCACAGCATCGTCCTCCGGCCACCTCGAACACCAACAACTGTCCTCTCTTAGCCAGCTTCACAGCCCCAGGAATGTGGAAGCAGCAAATATCTTCAGGGGAAGCGATGACAGATGGCCATCCTGAAGATAATAATTACCACATATTTCTCACTGCTATGCATGTCTCCAACGTGTCCCCATACACAGCACCATGGACTCCCACAGAGAATGGGAAATAGAGAGAGATACACACAAGGATAGTTGGATTTACACTGAAAGAGACCACTACATAAGTAAACTTAGCATATTTTAGTTTTATAAAATGAGATAAACTGTATATTTTTGGTGTTTGCAGTAAGTTAAACTGTTTGATTTTGATAAAACTAGTGAATGTAAATAACATATCTGTCTATATTTATTCATATGTATTTATTTATTTTCTTCAGAATAAAGGAACTCAGTTTGTTGTTGGAGATTTGTTGCTGCCATCGTATCACACATTTTGCTGTCTTTGTTTTTGTTGCACAACATGGCATTGGTGTTGACATGGTGTTTAGAGCCAGGTCTTTTTTAGCAAATCAAAAAAACATTTCATCTGGTGGTAATTCGTTGTTTATCAGGGCATGCTTTTCTCACCTTACTTAAAAACATTATTTAAACTGACACATCTTTAAAACACATGCAGATATTGTGTTTGTTGTTGCTGGAGAACCTGAGACAAGATATATATAGACACCACCCTCTTTTGGGAATAGGGGTGGGGAGCAGCAGCTCATTTGCATTTAAAGAGACAAAAAGGGACATTTTACAGCAACATACTTTTTGACATATTATTGTTAATAATAATAATAATATTACTATACACAATCTTAATCAGTGTTGGATAAAGTTACTTTTAAAAGTACTATATTGTAAACTTAAGTCACTAAATGTGTTTCGTAGGGATGCTCCGATCAGGATTTTTGGAGCCGATACCCAATACCGATTTCTCTTCATGGTAATCAGCAGATACAGAGTACCGATTCTGATGCTTTAAGTTTTATCTAACTTTAACATTGCATAAAGCACATTTTCCCTCTAAGTATGGTAAGTATGATAAGTGGAGATCTCTCCTTACCCAAGAGAATAAATGAAGGATGTTGCAAATAATCCCTTAAACACGTCTCTTATAACTATTTAGTGTAGACACGTCATGGTCAAAAGCAACTTTACAGAAAATAAGCGGGTTGCACACCGGATGCACTACTCAGCACCGCAACACGGCACACACATGACAGTTGGATGTATCGCACACCAGACACACACATTCAAATATTATTTAATATAAAACTATTCAGACTAATAGTTTTATATTAAATAATATAAAACTATTGGCGCTCTGGCGCGGCAGAAATATGAACAGTGTCCTGAGTCATAGGTATGTGCCACGGACAGTCGCCGACTTGTGGCACTGGTGTGCGTACCCTGATAGAAATCCATGTTTAGAATTCTAAAATGCATGGTGCATGCAATGTGTGATCCCCTTAATAAATAAAACATATATAATTTGGTAAGAAAAATTGCTAACAATGCAATTTGGAAGCATTGTAAATGATGGAAGAAGAATTCAATGTACCTCAATGAAGAAGAAGTTTGGATTGCAGATTTGATGCATAAGAAGTTAAAATGCATCTTTCTCTGCTTGTAAACCCATGAACAAGCACTTGCGATCGATTTATGCAATCAGCCAGATTAGCGAGTAGCGATCGAGTCATAAAATGTGATCATCGGCCAATACCGATCTCCGGCCGATCGATCGGAGCATCCCTAGTGTTTAGTTATACTTGGTTACTTTTTAAGGAAAGTAATACCAAAGTATGTGTAATGTTTTTTTTTTTCAGTTTTTTAAAACGATTGAGATAGGCTTAAGATTGCAAACATTACTTTTTTACCCATCACTGCTGTTAATTAATACCATATCTTTGTAGTACTATTCATTTACCTAAAAATCTCATCAATAGTCATTACTTTTTTCTAGAGCTATTGATAATACCCTCTGGGAACTAGGGACACTTTTATGAATAGGAGTGCCTTTTGGGGAAACTAAGGCCCCGTTTACACTAATACATTTTAGTTTTAAAACAGCGTTTTAGAACGAAAATGATCTACGTCCACACTGGCGTTTCGCCTAGTGTTTCTGAAAAGATCTCTGTCTACACTACACCACTAAAAACGCACATCACATGACCACACACACACTCAGGCATGTGCTGCAGCATATGCGGACGTCTGAGCTCCAGGCAGTCAGCGGGTGCTTTGAGCATACCTCCCCAGGTGAGAGCAGTGTATGTCAGACAGTTCATCAAGCATATACTGCTGGATCTTATCTCATTTTAGTTGTTAAACGTGATATTCAATTCATCTTGAGTTTATCTAACAACTCTTTGGTCTTTTAAATCTATTAGTTGTTCTCAATTAACGTGTTTTGGTTGTGCGTGAATATAAGTTAATATATTAATTTATGTTACCAAATACACTGATTCTGCACATTTAACTGATTGCTATATTGTATAAAATTATTGTACGTTATTTTTTATAATGGCCATTATTGATTATTAAAACTGATATTCAGCAGAAAAGACAGGGTGTGTTTCATATTTTTCCATTAAAATGAAAGGAGGCTGTTATGTTATAGGCTCCATTTTGTTGTGAATATGCATACAGTAAAGATGACTGTCATACAAATACGTAGCTACACGATGCCTTATTTTTTGTGTCTGTTAAGTTGTTAATATCAAAATGAGAATAGGCCGTTCCTCATATCATGTTTTCAGTTTATTGTTAAGATAGTGAAACAGCATAACCAGGGTGATGGGAATGACATTATAAATTACACTGTTCCCTTTAAAAATTTAACTAACGTGCCCTCAGGAGTTTGTTTTCCATATCTAACTCTGAACTTACAAGGAAAGGATGCAAGACTGAACTTTGTGCACTAGCCTAAAATTAAGGAAAAAGCCCCAATCTGATTGGCGAATGTCTGCAGGCACATCTCTGTTTTCAGATGTCTTCGTTTTCCCCATACACACTGACATGGAGCAGCAGCGTTTTATAATGAAAACAGCCTCGCCAATGTTTTCAAAACGTTCCGTTTTCGCCGTTTGAAAACTCCAGGGCAGTGTGGATGGAAAGCATTACCATAGCAAAGCGTATGCATTTTAAAACTAAAATGTAATAGTGTAAACAGGCCCAAGTAAGTTCCTACTACAAAGTATTCATTAATAATATGATCGACCAGCCTGATCTCATGAGGAAATGTAAGTATTTTACGTTTTGTCAGTTTAGTGGCTAATTCATATGAAAATGTAGGATTTTAAAAAGGAGGCGAGGCACCCAGCCCCACCCCTAATCCCAACTGTCATTGGGTGATGAGAAAATCGTACTAAATGGTACGAATTAGATTGTACAAATTCATACGAATTAGCCACTAAATCAAATGTTACGAATTGCCGTGAGATTGTGTTAGATCGACCAGTGAGTTAAGTTTATTATCTCCATGATATGTAGTACTACCAGTTGTCATCGGTTTCATCTATAGAGTAACATTCCAGCTCCACTATAAAAGACACACAACAAAAACGCAGACTAGATCACAGCACCCTCCATTTCCAGTTGTTCATTTTGTTGAATACTGTACTTGATGTCACTCTCAGCTGGCTTATGTCACTTCCAACCTCCAAATCACAATGCACATGCAACCAAGATAATGGCCACAAAGGACATTTAGTTCTAAGGGACCTGCCTGGTGGGTGGTCCAATAACTACCCAGTGCAGTCCATTATTTATTTCATTAAAAAATACTATAATAATCATTATAATAAATGGAATCATTTATAAAAGATTAAAATTACCTCTATTGTTAATAGAAACAAGGCATAGATCGTATCGATGGTGGCCTGAGCTTTATAAACTCATGTCTTCCTTTTTTCCATGTCATGGTGAGAACGAATATAGTCCAGTGATACGCTCATTTCAGGTTAAGACCTCCGATGCAAGTTCTTTCTCAGGAAGCGATGATAGATGATGAACTTTCACCTCTAGGTCAGGAAGCCAAGTGACTCTGACTTCTCAGTACTTGCTCTGCTTGATTCATGTGGCATCTAATATCAGACTTGTCCTTCGTCATGGCTTCTCTTTCACACAGACGTCTTCATAGCAGTGAGAAACTACGGCAAAGAACAAGAAGTCTGTCTTGATTTGTTCATAACTAGCTACTATTTATAAACACCTTAGAAGAATCCAGACATAGACAACTTTTGCTTCTAATGACATATTGTGTGAATAGTGAAGACTGGACAGGGCTGTACGATGTGGGGAAAAATGAAGAAGACAGAAGTGTCCAAAGTGCCTCATAATTATGAGGTAGCTTTTTGAATTCCTCCAGAAGATCGCTTCAATGGGATCGTTATATCTGTCACAATGTCCAAGCTTGCTGTCTTTGGAAAAATTCAACATGTGCCAACAAAGGGAGAAAAAGATAAACAAATGTCCGGGAGATCAAGATTATAGAGTCAGCTTCCTCGAGTCTTGGTAAGACACTCTGTAAACAGTAGCACCACCATTGCAGCAAAGATGCCATAGTTTTTATAGCGCTGTTATGTTATTAGGGTCTTGTGATGCATTTCTGAATAAGGTTGATATGACTGACCTATCATTATGCAGAGTCAGTCTGGACTCTTATCTGGACATTTCATCCGTCACAAATTGGCACATTTGATACATTCCCATTCATTATTAAATTGCAAGTCTGTGTGGAAAACATTTTTGAAAACCTTCAAGCCCGAAGGCTGATGTGAAATGCAAGGATTGTGCCAGCGTATATATGCGGGGAGAAGCAACTAGTAATATTCATGGTTTTCTCTGTATTTTCTCAAGCTTTTGTATAATAATAAGACTTTATTAAATCTAAATGTGTGATACATTTCATTGTAAATGTCAGAGACGTAGAGGAATTGGCCAACAAAATGTTTTGTTTTACGGTTTCACAGAATTCATTGCTAATCTTCAGTAAGCAATAATTCAGTAGTTTTCTTTGGTTAGTGGCCTGCTTTTGCACTTTCAAATGATAAAGCCAGGCAAATGAAAATAACGTATTTTTAACAAGTAGGCAAACAAGGGCATGTTTGTTTAAAGAGTCAGAAAAAAAAACACTTGAAGTAAGGTTTAGAATTTCTGGACTGAAATTAAGAAATGTTATTTCACAGAAACAAAAATAGACCTGAACAGTAATGTATTTCTCACCTTGATGAAGAAAGAAAAAAAAAGAGTAATAAGAAAAAGTTATCTTTTTTAAAGGCAAGTCTGCTATTGTCTGTTGATATTACTATTATGCCAAATTCATATGCCATCATTTACTGATATTCAAGAGTTCCCCCTTAGCTGATTATTGATTATAAAGTGTGTTTGGCATGCTCTCCAGAAGAGCGCCCTGAGCTCATAAGATCCTCGGGGCTCTGTCTTGTTTGTAAGGCGAGAGGGGAGTTTGAGCTCAGGTAGGTCTCGAGAACTCCCCGCTTATTTATGTTTAATGGCAATTAGGAATTGCTAATTAGGAGCTCATCAATGGTGCCAATTTGGTTTGGTCAATTCACCTATGTTGCATGTCTTTGGACTGTGGGAGGAAACCAGAGAACTCGGGGGGAACCCACGCGAACACAGGGAGAACATGTAAACTCCACACAGATACGTCTACTGTCCAAGTAAGGATCTGAACCAATGACGATCTTGCTGTGAGAAAACAGTGCTAACCCCTGGGCTGCAGTGCCAACCTGTTAAGGAAAAGCAGGGAGGAGTAGGGGTGGAAGAGGGGATTCTTCAAGACAAAGATAACTAAGGTAAAAAACTCTGATTATTTATAGCGAGTTAGGAATCATCCAATTTGTGAATCCTGTGTTGCTAACGAAGGACCAACTGTGGTCAATCATAAGCACCTAATTCTCTCAAAATTAGTTTATAAATAAACTTCACTTCATGTCATTGGAAAATGGCAAAAGACTCAGTGATGATAAATGTGGCCTAATGTGGCCTAATATTTGTGGCAAAGTGTGGTGTTAAATGAACATAAACATCTCCAATCAGAAAGGTCAGATCAATCATTAGTGTTTGCAGAAGAGTTGTGAGTGGGGGAAGGTATGGGAGAGAGTGTTGGAGCTCAACAAAAGGCCTGCAATCTGACTGAAACCCCCTATTGAGCCTCCTCTCCAATGATCCATGTGGGAAGTCGAGTAAAGTGGTTTTCTGCTGCTGCCCTTCCTGTGCCTCAGGCAGGGTCACAGAGACCCCCTCCCTAGCTTCATGTGATCGCATGCTCGCAGTCACATAGGCCATAGTGGCAGATGTGACATCCATGTGTCTGCTTCCAGAGCCCAAAATGAGTTAATGCATAGCCTGCACCATTGCCACAAGCTTCTGAAGACTTCTGAAATGAATAGGCATATATAAATCCTGGAAAAAAATAGACAGATGGAGCTGAAGGGTCTTGGAGGACCAGCCTAAAGTAAACTCTGAAGCAGATTATTTAAATGTTTAGCAGTCAGGCTCATTGACTGCAGAATCAGCTGAAGCCAGTCAGATTGTGTCATGTACTCTATGTGTTGGACTTCAGATAGCATGTTAAACCTGTGCAACCCAAATCTCCCACAGGCTGTAACACATCAAGCTGACATTAAAGTAGGGCTTCACAATATATCGTTTCAGCATCGATAACGCAATGTGTGCAACTGTTAAATCGCAAAATCTGCAATGTTGAGTTGTGATATAGTCGATCAGCAATGAAGACAAGAGTTATATTTTACAGTTTACATTACATTTGATTATTCAGTTACTGTACCTGAACATCTGGCTACTGTTAACTCTTTGGAAAACCCTAAAGCACTGCTTATTTGACTTTTATATTTGCTCTATCTTATTTATTTACGCTTGAAATTTGTTTGATTCATTTCGCTACAAAAATATCCCAATAAATTTACATTATGGTCTTATTCCAAATAGAGCTATTCAAGTCATGTAATAAAATTGTATTCATATCGCAAAATACACTACAGGTAAAAAGTTTGGGCTCAGTTTTTTTGTTTTTTTTATGATTCTGTTTATCATTACATTACATTACATCATTACATTACATCATTACATTTATTAAATGTAAAATATATATATATATATATATATATATTTGTTAATATTTTGAATTACTGCTTTCTTATTGTATGTATTTTCAAATGAAATTATTACTCCGGTCATTTTTACTTTTATTACTATTACATAATTATTATTATTAGCAACACTTTAATTTGATGGTCCCTATATTGCACATTTTGTTGACTAAAAGTTGCATTGCAACTACTTGCCAATTACTTCTCATTTATACTGCTCCTTCAAAAGACATTTAACTGACTATAAAGAAACTTAACAAGTACATGTCAACTTACACACCAAAAACACCAACCCTATTGAGAATTAGTTGGCATGTAGATGCAATGTAACCTAAATTCAACAAAATGTGTTAAAGGGACCATCAAAATAAAGTGATACTTTCTTCTTCTTCTTCTTCTTCTTCTTCTTATTATTATTATTATTATTATTATTATTATTATTATTATTATTATTA